>JAJMJG010000029.1:0-129881 GCA_030563485.1 Yamadazyma lessepsii | reverse complement strand
CGAGAACGGATGGGTGTGGAACACTGACACATTGTATTTAGGGGAACAGCAAACGAACTTACAAAAAATATATTAAGACACATTCGTGTTATATGGAGTGATTTCAGAATTATACTGCATGAACTGATGTCTATTAATAGTACCTAGAAGCACACCTTTTTCTGGTATATAGATGTCGTTCTCAATTATACTGTATGTTAAAAAAATTCAGTATGTTTAATTTAAGTTTACAAATCAGTTAAAGTTTCCAATATTGGGGGATTATGTTTGGTTGAATAAGAAGAGAAGTAAATTAGATTCTGATATTATTCACAATAGAACACCTAAAAAAAGGACTAATTTTTGAACACTTTTAGACCATACAAATATACCTACTCTTCAATGAACAGTTCCAGACTACACAGACTAGGTTTTTTCAATCATTTGCTCTTTTGCCTTTGAATTGACATAAGGGATGAGCGCCACCTCACTAGTATTATCACCAAATACCGCAGCAATTTCTTCTAAAGTATAACCACTTGTTTCTGGGAAGAAAAAAATAACGACAGCCAATTCGAATGCTAAAGCACAACACCAAACAATATAATACCTATAAGTAATTGTATCTATACCTATTGGGTTCACATAACCATTGAAAATCAAAATAAGGGTATGAACAAAGTTATAGATATTAAACCCTTTGGCTCTATGAGTGTACAGTAATACTTTAGTCATGTATAAAATTAACCCAAATTCCCCACTGGAAATTGTAAGTAATTCATTAAAAAGAGTGGCTGATTCGGGTTATGGTGCAAAATCCCAAGATATGATCTTAAATTTTATGTCGGATTCTTAATAGAGGACGGGGGTAGAGTGGGGGATTTGCAATTATTTATAGGTATAAATAGAATGCGCAGAAGACTAAAATACGAAAGGGTCCAAAAGCAGGCTTAGATGAGAAAGAAAATATGCAGGTGGCTAGAATGGGAAAATAAGAAATAAAACAAGGTGAAAGAGTCACAAAATGAGTAGGACTTGGGTACAATAGCCGTCAAGTTCAACTGAAGCTAATTTGTATTTAATTAGAGAATTAGGTTGCCCCTTTTCCATTAATTATATTAGTGATTTGATTGTTATGTAGCTTCAAGTTGAAGCCTTTCCATTAATGAATAATTCTTAGCCAGGAATGGAGAAATTATTTCGGTTTTACTATAATAAGAAGCTACCGTAAACAATTTCAGAACTCGGAAGCTCGGTACAGCGTTAAATACAGCCGATTCAAGAGAGAGACGCACATTGATTAATTTGGAAACTACCGATGTAATTAAAGTTCTCTCCGCATTATTTTGGCCCAAAATTCCGCCGATCCACACAATGCATTGCGCTCGAAGCTAGTTTAGTTCATCCAATGCATTTGTGAGCGTCCCATTCCCACAATACTTTTCCAAATTACTATAAATTGGGATAGTTTTCTACTTCAAATAAAATCATTCAGAAATGACAAAACACGGAAATTACACAGTCGAAAAAATTAAATTCCCATCTCATGGGGAAACTTGTGCAGGTGTTGCATATATTCCAAAATCCAATGGACCACATCCTGGTATAGTTGTTACCGGACCATACTCTTTTGCTAAAGAGCAAGCTCCAACTCAATATGCTACACGTCTTGCTGATGAAGGATATTTTGCAATTGCCTTTGATCCAAGAACTGTTGGAGAATCTACTGGTACCCCTCGTAGACTAGAGAATCCTAAAATGAAAAACGAGGATGTTATATCAGCAATTGACTGGTTGAAAAAACGTAGTGATATTTCAAGTATCTACTTGGTTGGTGTTTGTCAAGGTGGACCACAACTGTTGGATATTACTTCTTATGACGATAGAGTTACAGCTGTTGCTTCTATTACTGGTTACTACAGAGATAGAGAAACTGACTTATTTATGATTGCTGCTGGAGTAACTAATGATCCATTCGATAAAAAGACTGCTCCTACTACTGAACAACTTGAAGGTCTTTTAGAAGCACGTCTTGAAAGAGCTCGTGATGCCAAGAAGAAATATGAAGAAACTGGTGAAGTCATTTACAAACCTTTGGTTGATCCACATTTAGGAACTGTTGCTAAAGGATCTGATGCTGGTTTGCCAGGTCCTTTAGTTTGGTCATGGTATGGTCCATGGACTTTGAAGGGATGGGAAAATAAATATGCTATTCTAAGTGATTTAGATCATTTTTCTTATTCGACTGTTGAAGGAGTTGCTAAACTTAACAAACCGGCATTGGTCGTCCATTCAGATACTTGTATGAATCCATTTGCTGCCAAACGTCACTTTGAGTCAATTCCAACTAAAGATAAGAAACTTATCTGGGAAAATGATACTAATCATTTCCAATACTATGAACAACCTGATGTTGTTGATCGTACTGTTGGTCATATTGCTGAATGGTTTAGCGCTCATAAGTAACAGAAATACTCTTATAGGTTGATTTTCGTAGTTATATAGTTATATTATGTTTTTTTTGCCAAACTAAGAATCTCTTATAATCCTTATAAATATCTATATACGATATCATTTCAAATAATAACTCATGTTGCATCATTGATCAATCATTAAATTTGGCGCAAACTTTTGGCCGTGATCCATTACTTCCTTGAAAATAATTTTTTTGATACCTTTCAATCTTATAAATAGCCAGGTCAAAGGAATTACTCGTTTGAACAGGTCAAGCCTTCGCTATTTATATATGTACATAAATTTAATTCAAACAGCTCATAGAAGAATTCAATGATGAACAAGACAAATTAAAAACATACATCCTAAGCAGGTGTGTATTTTTAATTAATGTTATGAATACACATATCTTTAGGTTCTTGCAAGAGATAAGTTTGCAGCAAACACCGTCTTCCATTGCATATGCTGCATTGCATATGCTGCATCGCATAAAATAAAAGACCCTCGACATTCCAACCTTATCAGCGAGATTTTCTAAATCAGGAAGTCGCATGTTTGGACAGTTGGACTCAGGGTCGAACAAATCACCTTCAAAGAGAAAACACATGGAAGATGACACTAATTATGAAATTGATGTATCCAATAACGTTGATTTGGGGGCTGCCACTAAGGACTCGTTGAAAAACAATAGCAAGTTCTGGAAGTTATTTATGGAAGACGAAATTACTGCTCAATACACAAGTGACACATGGGAACTATTTGACCTACCTAAAGGTGAAAAAGCTCTTGACACCAAGTTGTTATCTAGAATCGATGATTCTGGTAAAACTCAAAAGTTTATGGTAGCTCACAAACACAAACAAAGAGATGGTATTAATCGTCGGGAGACATTTGCTGGAGTTATCAGGTACGAGTCAATCAGACTTTTTTTTGCTTTGGCAGCAGGTAAAGGATATATTGTACATCACATGGATGCCTCAGATGCATTTTTAGAAGGAGAATTGGAACATCAGTTGTACATGAAACAACTACCGGGAACTGAACTCCACAAATTTCCCAATATGGTGTACAAGGCGACTAAGTGGATATATGGTCCTAAACTAGATCCTCTTCGTTGGAATAAATCCACAAAGAACTTCATTTTAGGTATCGGCTTCACTCAATTAATACTTGAACCAGGAATTTTCATCCATGACGATGTAATTCTTGCGTTACATAATAACGATATTTTACTAGCTGGTGGCCATGAAAGTATTGCTAAAGTGAAACAACGCTTGGTTAACAGGTTCAAGGTTAAGGACCTAGGTCCGTGTAAGAAATTTATGGGAATAAATATTATCCAAGAACAGTCTCTGATCCATTTAAATTTACAGGATTTCATTGAAACGAGATTGAAAGATCAACATTTGAATACAGATAAACCCCAATCTGTTCCCAGGGAACAGGAACCAGATTTAGAAGATGATTCTGTTAAATTAAATGCTACTTTATATCGTCTGTTTGTTGGAAAGCTAGTATTTGCTGCAAATACTGTAAGACCAGATATTTCATTTATGGTTTCTACTCTTTCCAGGAATATGATAAATCCAACAGTCGAGCATCTTCAAGCTGCCAAAAAAGTTTGCGTGTATTTGGAAAGCACTAAGAGTCTCGGTTTAAGCTATAATGGAGAGAATGTATTTGAAGGTTACTGTGCGAGTTCCACCCAAGAAAATGATAGCAAAGCAATGTCAGTGTATTGTTTCAAATTCGGGTCATCCTTAATCAGCTGGAATATTCTGAAACAACTCTATTATGGCTTATCGTCTACTGAGGTAGAACACATTAGTACATCGGAGGCTATGAGAGAGCTTCTATTCCTAAAACATTTATTCCAGGAACTAGGCCGTAAAGTAGGTTTCAAAATCTCCTTATATGAAGACAGTGGAGCATATGAGGAGGTAATGCATCCAACTCTTCGGAGTGGAATTAAGCATGTTGATATTCTTTATCATTTTATAATGGATCAGATTTTTACGGGTGGTATTGAAGTATGTAAAGTTGATGCTCATAAGCAAATCGCTCATATATTTACTAAAACTTCAGGGAAACAGGAGCTTCAGAATTTGATATCTTTAGCTGGTATGAGGTCCCATCCCTGATTAAATCATTAATATTGGCTCTTTTGATTAAGATCCATCACATTAGATAAAGGGATAAGAAAAAATTCATGTCAAAGACAATTGAATTTTACTGGCCAACTATTACTAGGTTCATTAAATTATGGAAAATACTTTCTATCAGCAGATTTATTAACGGCGATATAAAGTATGCTAATATATTCAAGAAGGGTAATGAAATTGTTCTAATTGACTACGGGTTTTCCAAAAGATTGGAGGACCACTTGGTTGAATTTGATGCCCCCAGTCCAGCTCAAGAAGAGGATTTGGTAGACCTTTATTGTCTCTGGGGAGTTGACAATGATAAAAATCAGGCTAAGCTTGACAAAATGTATAAGAAGGTGCTTAAGAAGTTGAGCAAAAGGTATCCTAGAAAGTAGTCTGAAAATCTTCAATATTTAGTTAACTGTAATGGTTTTGTTGAAATAATCTGAAATTGAAGAAATCACTCTCTAATGCAAATGACAAATGGAAGTTCATAGTACAAACTAAAAGTGAGCTTAAAATGCTAGAAGAGGGTATTTTTCTCCCAAAATAACTGATCTTTTTATAGAAAAGCTTGCAAGTTTTTGTGCAACCCATAATATCCCTTAACTGAATGCTGCTGCTTGTAAATTGATATCACCTGTATACATTAAAATAAACACAAATTAAATGGGTTTTCAGTCAAATCAATCTTATAGAAATTCAATTCTTATCCATAATACGAAATTTCCTCAGTGATCTACTCATTAGTAGACTCTAATTCAACAGCAGGAAGATCAAGTACATCTGTTTTTGCAAACTTCCTTGCACTTATACGTCTTTCAAATAAAATATCCAACTCTTCATAAGTTCTATCTTTAGTTTCAGGCAATCTGAAATAAGCCCATATTAAAGTTGGGAAAGCAGTTGCAAACCAAACAAACCCGGTTTTCCCTCTTAAGTTAGCAGATCTCGGGTTGATAAGGTATGGTTCAACAATTTGAGAAACTACGGATGCAAGATTATATGCATTTCTTGCTAAAGCAACCGATTGAGCTCTTAATCTTGTAGCACTCATTTCTGAAACAATAGTGAAGGCTAATGGGCCGATAGATAAAGCATAAGCAGCAACCCAAGCGATTGTTATACCAGCTTGAGTCCAACGTAAACCTGGACTTTGTTTAGGAGATGCTAAAATACCAATCAATAATAATGCTGAAGTTAAGAAAAAATATCCAGTAACATAGATAGTTCTTCTACCAAATCTATTCAATAAGAACCATGATCCAATACATCCACAAAATGCAATCGCAGTAACACCTAAATTCAATTTATATACATCAGCAGAATTTAAACCAGCTTGACTGAAAAAATAAGATGGTGAATAAGCAAATGTTGAACCTGATAATACCTGGCCTGCAAAAGTAATACAAACAATTTCAGTACGTCTCAAGTTAGTACCTTGAAAGCATTGTAAGTAACCTTTCCATCCTTTCTCATCATCACCTTTGGATTGATGCTGTGCTTGTTCTAGAGCATTTGTATGAATCATTAAACTGACTTGTTTGGATATCTTATGATGTATTGGTTTTGATGTTAATCTTGTTAAAGACTTTTCTGCTTCTTCGATTCTACCTCTTCTAACTAACCACCAAGGGGAATCAGGAGCCAATAGAGTCAAAATGAAAAGTGGAACAGGCCATGCCCATTGGATTGCAAATGGGATACGGTAACTCCATTGTGTGGTATTACTAACCAAACCCTGTAAAACACCAGCAGAGATAAATTGACCAATGGCCCAACACATATTAACAAATGCAGTCAAGTAACCTCTTAAAGCTAAGGGGCAAACCTCAGATGAATAAGTCGGACCCATAGTAGCAAAAACACCCCAAGGAAGGCCACAAAGGATTTGTCCAACTAATAAAGTTGGAAGATTCTGAGCAAAAAAGATAATAAAGATAAAAGCACTCATAACCACTAAAGATACCATAATAACAAGACGATGGCCAAATTTCTCTGACAAATAACCATTGAAAAAGACTCCAAAAATTTTGCCAACGTTACTTGCCATACCAAGAGAAGTTTGCCATTTTGTTTCTAATTCAAAATGGCCATCACTAAATTCCTTACCGTACTTTTTAGTAAACGAAGGATAAGCATAAAAGGAACCCATTAAGCTGGTATCATACCCTTCCTAAAATGGTTAGTATAAAGCTGGTGAATGGTTTGGTGTCCTTTTCATATACAGAGGCATTCTTCTTCCAAGAACTGTATAATCCTATGATAATAAAAAATATATAATACATACCATGATAATTGTGGCTGATAAAACTATAGCCCAAAAGATAGCTTTCTTATGAAATTTCAAAGCATCAGATAAACTTAATTCATGTTCGTCATTAGTGGCATCTTTTGCTTCATTTAATACGAAAGCAGTTTTATCAAGATCTTCTTTCATTGAGGAGTGTTCACTACCCACATTATTCTCTAGATGAGCCAATTCATGTTTTTTTGTCTCTAAATCACTAGTAGTATTCATTTTAAATATAATGATTAAGTTATCAGTTAATGGAACTCATGACACTTAAATATTTCACACGAAGACTCCTCACAAGAGCTGAATATTTTCAAAAGTTGAAGATAATGGCTGCAAGTCTGGGTAAAGGGTTAAATTAAACGACGTAGTGGGGTCGTCTGTTTTCTATATATTCCGCTCCATGTTTTAATACAGGCTTTTTAAAGTTAGAGTAGTAAATTAGTAGCTAAAGTAAACGGTTCAATTTCATGAGCAAGGCTCAATAATCTATTCATCCTTAACAAAATTATGAAACCTTTCTTTCATTGAATGGTTGGCTTAGTTAAGTCTCATAATGCATCACCGGATAATTGTAATTATTTACCCCAGATTTTCTCCCCCACTCGTCGTAAATGTAGGTCTCGCACCACTCTGCAGGTGGGCTTTTGCGATTAACTTTGCAGCGGAAACTTTCCAGAGTCTTTGCAGCTCGTATTTTCAGAAAATCATCACTTAAGGGCCAGGTTTAATGTAATATTTTACCTAAATCGGTCAATGGGAGATTACTTTGCATGATTGAAAAGATGGGGGAACCACAGCATGGGGGGAAAACATGGGGGATGTTAAGCCAATTGTAGCGTTATTTCAATCATTTTCGTTATCTCCTTAGTATCTCCATAATCAGGATCACCCCCATCCTTCAATTCCCCCCATCATATCCCCCATTATTGAATCCTATGGTATCTCCCATCTTTTATTGAACTTCTCTTTTTACTTATTTAAAAATTGAAAAAATGTTACTTATGAGATATTCAATTGTCTTGCCCATCTTAGTGAAAAGCTATGGCTGTAGATTCTCCCTCGTCGTAATAAAGAATATGATATTCCTAAATGGTTTGAGTGATTTAACTAATAACGGTATTTTCATTAGATACTGTGCTAGTCAAATGTTTCCTCACGTGGACCTCTCATTTCATTCGATATTGGAATACTTAATAATGTAGGGTAACTGAGAAACTATTACCCTAGAATAATTCACTGTATCAGAGCAAACCACCCTCAACGTAATAAGAGCTTGAGTAGTCCTGTTAATTAACTAAAGCACAAAATTGATTGATAATTTTCAGTTATTTCATTGGAAATTCTTTAAATTTGTACTTTTATGAATAATTCATTAAGATTTAGGCATAGCTCTCGGTAACTTGTAATCTTGTAGTTAAAAAAATTTCATGTTTGTTTTCATGTTTACTCAGTATAACAGACGATGTCATTTAAATCAACTTACATGCATTATTATAAAACCCAATGTTGTCGAAACAAATTAGTCTGCTTTAAAAATATATTTGATTCTTTCATGCCAAGTATATGCAACCAAGACCCCAATAATACAGAAGTTCTTGAGGAGACAAGAGTCCAATATTTAACATAACCTTTAATGATTCATCAAAAACTAAAACTTAAACTGTCGTTTATTTGTTTTGAAATCTTTGAAGTCGGATATTTAGCCCAAGGATCTGAAGATGGATGTTCATTACATTATAACGAATTACGCTTTAAATTTAACATGTTGCATAATAATCGTGATCATTAGCGAATACAAGACTTATCGAAGTTCAGTATCCCATTTCCAGGTGTAAGGACCTAGAAGTCATTACATCTCTTTAAAGATTAATATTTCAACTAAAGTATTCATTTATGTCACTCTATTTAAATAAAAAGTTATTAAGAAAATCGTGCATGTGTCACTACTATGATTTTAAATATACGCACATATGCAGGTTGACTAAAAATATCGTTAAAATTTTAATTTACTGATTCATACTAATATCGAAATAATTGTTTATTAGATGCTTTAATATCTGATTAAAGGTTATTAAAATGAATTTAGATCAGGTGACTTGAATAAATGATTAAAAATAGTGAACATCAAGTTAAATGATGAAACTAGAAATAGAGTATATAGAATCATTATTTAGTTCCAAGTGTTCTATTCTAGATTCGTAGTTGTATCAGAAATATAGATCATTTCTACTAAACAAGATAAGTGGAGATATACCTATAAGGGAAAGTACCCCTATATCTTTAATATGTAACTTTGGGAACAGATTTCCGTTAATACTGGAAAAAAGACAAGGCTCAAAAGGTCATTTTAAGAAATGCAATTCTCATCTCCTGAACGTGACTTGATTATCCTAAGGAAATTTCTAGACTTTATATAGTTAGACAAGAGCGACAAGAGCGGAAAGGATAATAGCAGCCGTACGAGCCGTAATCGCATTTTTAAACTTTGATTTTTCCACTCAGTCTATTATTTAATTAAGATATGTGACACGTGAATACTTTTTTAATTTTTGTATTAACTACAAATTCAACTATACATTAAACTCTATAATATATTAACATCCCATAGTCAATACACATGCAATCACGTCATTGGGATATATTAAATTTAACCTGATTTCTTTTGCTCAAACTCCGAGACACGGCGTGTCGCAGTTATTCTCAGACATTCGCAATGATTAGTAATCGCTATTAATAAGGTGAAATCCCCAAAAATTATACTTTTAATTAATTTTAGCGATTGACAAAAGTGGGATTAAAGTCAAGGATTAATTAAAAGGGAACAAAGGAAAGGAAAATATAAAAACCATGAATACAGACAAAAGACAATATCACGATTTCTTGGATTCTCCAGACTCATATGATGATGCTAAAAAGGCACATACAAAACCCGGTAGAAAACCAATTGATACTGAACCAAAACTGAAAAGAACTGCTCAAAATAGAGCAGCTCAAAGGGCTTATAGAGAACGTAAAGAAAAGAAAATGAAAGATTTAGAGGATAAAGTAAAAGATTTAGAGGATGAAAATTTAAGAATTAATACTGAATCCGATTTCTTAAAAGCTCAAGTTGATATGTTGAAGAATGAATTAATTAAATTTAGAGGAAGTGATAAAGCTATTGATTTCCTGTCAATAAAGTTACCAACAAAGGTTGGAAAATTATCTGAGACTTCCTTAAACAAGGCTAGCAGTGAACTGGATAATTTTGATTCAAGGTCCAACAGTTCTATTAATGACTCAAGTCCAGATACTGAAGTTAGTAAACCAGATTTCTTGTGGAATAAAACCCAAATTGATAATTTACCAGATTTAGTAAGTGGTTCTTCAAACTCTACATCACCTTTAAATGACAATATTTTATTAGATAACGACTCCAGATTTGATGAGAAAGTTGATCCCTTTTGTAGTGAATTAAATCAAGCATGTGGCACCAGAGATAAATTAATACCCAAATACAGAAATAATAGTACCAATAGTGATCCTAATGCAAAACCAGATGATTCAGTATTTGCTAAGTATTTTGAAGCTTCCAGACCTGATGATTTATTCACTGATAATATTTTCGACAATTCCACATTAAATTATAATTTTAATTTATCCAGTCCAAATAACGTTGATAATGATCCATTATCGTTCTTAAATGATAATAATTTCGATGTTAACTTGGCATTTGATGATAATAAATCAGAGAGTAATACCAGTTCAATTGATAAGTTGACCACTGAAGAATCAGCTTATGACCCATTAAAAGACTATGTTAATACCAATTATAACTTCAATGACTTTATAAAACCATCCTTATCGTCAGATTCCGCATCAATTAAGAAAGATGATGATGATGAAGTAGTACCGGCACCTGAAAGGACGTATAAATGTTCAGAGATATGGGATAGAATTACCAGTCATCCAAGGTATACGGAAATAGATATTGACGGATTATGTTCAGAATTGAAGAGTAAAGCCAAATGTAGTGAGAAAGGAGTTGTTATTAATGCTACTGATGTCAATGCTTTATTAGAAGCATCAGCTCAAAGGCGTTAAGTTTGATATAGGTATCATAGGTTGTATATAATGGGATATGTCTTTTTTATTATCTTATGAGTAGTTTCCTCCTTCTATAAATACTATTCTTCGACGTGGCCTATGCGCATATAAGGGTAAGTCAAGTTGGTGTAATCTTGAAAGTAATCGGCTCATACTAATTTTAGAATTTCTTTGAGATGCCTGAGTAGGGCTATGACGTGACATTGATACGAATCATCGTAGTAATCGCGTAAATACTACCATGATCTATGGATTACACTGGACTTGACGAAGGTTTCATGAAACCAAAAACCATCACTCACCACCATTAACCCAAAAGTTAAAACAATTTCTCTCCCCTTTCTCTAACCACTGTTCCAAATTTAACCCACCCACTAAATAAGCCCTCTAATCATTATACCAGCGCTCGCTTAACACGAATTGCGTTGAATGAAACCTCGCGAATGAACCTCTTTAATAAAGAACCTGAGTTGCCACTTTATAAGGACAAACCTAATCATTTGAAACCAAAAAACTCCAAAAAACTCAAAATGTTATTTCAAGGATTTTTATTCTCGTTAGTTGTCTATTTCCTATATTTTTACCTCACCAGTATGCCAGCAGCTAGTAATTGGGAGAAAGCTCAATTGGAAGTCAAACAAGCATTTTTAGAATCATGGCATACTTATGAGAAGTATGGATGGGGAAAAGACGAATTTCATCCAATAAAACAAAAAGGATCAAATATGGGTCCTCATCCTTTAGGATGGATGATTGTTGATTCTATAGACACGTTAATGTTAATGGACTGTAACGAAGAAGTCGAAAGAGCAAGAGAATGGATCAAAAAAGATTTGGATTATAGCTTTGATTACAATGTTAATGTATTTGAAACCACTATAAGAATGTTGGGAGGACTTTTATCTGCTTTCCATTTATCACAAGATGATTTATATTTGGATAAAGCCGTTGATTTAGCCAATGCATTGTTAGGAGCATTCAAGACAGAAACAGGGATCCCTTATTCATCAGTCAATTTAATGACAGGTGAAGGAGTTAAAAATCATGTTGACAATGGTGCTTCTTCTACTGCTGAAGTTGCAACTTTACAATTGGAATTTAAGTATTTAAGTTATTTAACAGGAGAAACTTTATATTGGGAAAAAGTTGAAAATATTATGCAAAAATTAGAACAAATTACCCCAGTTGGTGGATTAGTTCCTATATATATTCAACCAGATACTGTTAAATATCAAGGAAACTTAATTAGATTAGGTTCAAGAGGTGATTCATATTATGAATATTTGTTAAAACAATATTTACAAACTAGTCAACAAGAACCACTCTATTACGATATGTATAAAGAATCATTAGATGGTGTTAAAAAATATTTAGCTAAACATTCTAGACCAAACAATTTGTTATTTATTGGAGAAAAAGAAAATGGATTAGCATCACCTTTAAGTAATAAAATGGACCATTTAGTTTGTTTCTATGGAGGTTTAGTATCTTTAGGAGCCACTAATGGTTTGACTTTAGAAGAAGCCAAAAAATTACCTGATTGGACTAATGAAAAACAAGCAGACTTTGAATTCGGTGAACAATTGACTTATTCTTGTTACAGAATGTATAAAGATACACCAACAGGTTTATCACCAGAAATTGCTGTGTTTAATACTGATGATACTAAATCGCGTGATTTCTATATTAAACCTTTAGATAGGCATAATTTACAAAGACCTGAAACTGTTGAATCCTTATTTTACTTATACAGATTAACTGGAGATGAAAAATGGAGACAATATGGTTATGAAATCTTCCAAAGTTTCTTAAAATATTCTAAATACGTTAATGATAAAGGTGAAGTATCTTATACTTCATTAGATGATATGACAACAATTCCACCAAGAAGAAGAGATAACGTTGAAAGTTTCTGGTGGGCCGAAACTTTAAAATATTTATATTTGTTATTCGATGATAATAACAAAATTCCTTTGGATCAATATGTTTTTAATACTGAGGCTCACCCTTTCCCTAAATTTGAATTAGGTACGTTATTCAAGACTGGTTTCAGAAGAACAAAGCCTTATTTAACACCAAAGCCTCCAACAAAAGATACTCCACCTGAAAAGGCACCAAAGGCACAACCAGCTAATAAGAATGCTGATGAACAAGCAAAGGAAGTAGTACATGAGTGAATATAATGATATTGTATTGGTTTCTCATATGCTCTTAGTTTTAGTATGTCGGAGAAAAATAATGTCTCTGATTCGATCGTAAGTTTAAAAATAGACATCTTTCAGATTCATGTTATTTATTTCAAGTTGAAGATGATTAAGCAGGATTAATAAATCTGAGAGTAGTAATCATCTAATTTAGAAATCTCGGCATGTCAAAGTTTACTCTGATTCTGTCAATTCTATCAGACTTAAACCGTATAACGTAAGTAATCGCTGCGGCTGCAAAAACTATGGGGCGTGAAAAATATAAATAGAAAAAATATATTATGTCATTTTCCAACTCACTCATAATTAGTTCTCTATTAAAAGAATCCCTATATTCAATCTGTTCCCAATTAAACCCATATAAACCCATATAAAAACCCCATACACCAGTACACCCACAGTTAAGTTTCGGCAAAAATAACCGGAGTCATGTCGTAAGTCGTGGTGCGAAAATTTTTATAGTCAACACTAATCACAACATCCTTAATAAAACTTATACCCATGTCGACCGACGTATGTATCAAATAACGGGGTTTTTATGGTATAATCCCGGGTTATGTATAACATAGGATCGATAGGTCCATTTATTATTACAATTACACGAAGCTAAACCTTTTTTATAAGGAGTTTCTATTTTAGTTTTTTTAGATTAGTAATTACGTCACTATTTGATGTACGACCAAGATATACATATACCCCAAGTTCTTCAAGAATTCATTACTAACATACATTTAGTCAAAGACCACATCGTTTGATTTAGAGCCTAATCCATTTGAACGGTCATTTGCCACCAAGGATGAAGATACCACTGGTTCCATAAAGGCAGATGAATCAAAAAAGGAAGATAAGAATAAACACAATTTACATATTCCTAATATTTCATCTTTAGGTAATTCTCCACAAAAGTTACCAGGTGCCACCCCACCATTACTAACACCTGGTGGCAGAAGATTACCTCCAATAAGTTATAGTCCTGAAAATATCACCACTCCCGGTGGTACATTATGGAATAGTTTATTAACGGTGACTAATCCAGATCAACCTAATCATCCACGTACAGCCAATAATGCTCCACATCAACTCCCCAATATTGTCAATAGTAACCATTCACATAGTCAAAGCACGGATTATAGTCAATTTTTAAATGGATCACGTAAATCTGGATTAACACCTAATGAATCAAATATTAGAACAGGTTTAACTCCTGGAGTTTTGGCTCATAATAATGGTACTGGGTTTCCATTTAATAATCAACCCATGCCTCTAACTCCTGGGATATTGAATAGTCCAATGACTCCAGGGTTATCAAGTTTATTGGGATTGAATCATAATCCTACTATATTGACTCCTCAATTGCAACAACATATACAAAATCAACCACCTCATGTTCAACAACAAGTTCAACAACAATTACAGGCGCAACATCAGGCCCATGTTCAACACCAAGCACAACAACAAGCACAAACACAACAGTTACCGACTCAAGCTCCACAATCACAGCAATCACATCCACAACCCCAACCACAGCCTTCAATACCCGCAAAACAACCAACACAAATTACTCAACCCCCAGTTACTGAAATCAAACAAGAATCTTCACCTAAACGAAAATTATCTGAAGATAAAAAGAAACCTAAGAAGTCCAAGAAACAAAAGGCCCAAATTGAAACACCTGATATTGATACATCATCGACAGAGTCTAAAACGCCAATATCACCTAATGACGATAAGAAAAAACCAGTTACTGAGGTAGAAAAACGTCAACATTTCTTAGAGAGAAACAGATTGGCAGCATCTAAATGTAGACAACGTAAGAAACAAAAAGTTGCCAAAATGGAAGATGAATTGAAATTCTATTCTTCAGGTTATTTAAGGTTAACAGGTCAAGTTAATCAGCTTACAGCACAATTGGTACAAGTACGTGATATTTTACTGAATCATAAGACATGTCCTTTATTAAATCAACAAGTTGGTAGTTACCATCAATTGAATAACTTGATACAACAAATCAATTACATAACGTCAGTAGACAAACCTTCTAATGACCTAATGTCTAATGATCAACCAATGGCAACCTACCACCAACAACCAGTACAGGAATATATTCCCAATAATGCTAATAATATGCCAACAAATATTCAAGTTGGTGATACCAATGGTAAGAATTCTGGTACTGCCTCAACAGCTACTGTTCCAAATGGATATGATACCCTTCCAGGGTCTACCAATATTTCAGGCCATCCTTCGACTACAGATTTACAATCAAGTGGTGATATTCATCAGCCACAAGCTTCAGATATAAGAACGATCCATAGTATGTCGAACTTGGCATCTATGAATGGGTTACCTATGGAATCGAATGTCGCAAATCAGAATATCAATACCGAATATAACTTACGACCTGTAAACTCCATGGTTGATCTTCACCATCACCATAATAATAATTTGGTTGATCTACATAATTAGAACTATTTATTTTCCCATTCTTATGGGGGTGCTAATTTATGATACTGCCATTCATGGCTTCCTCACTATAATTATATTAGAATATACGACTTTTAGAGTACTTTTAGAAGCGATGGAATTGCGACATGGTTAGCCATAATGCGCCTACTATTTTAAAGCATTTGGTACAGTGTTTCAGGATTATGAAAACACCTTCCTTAATCCTGAAACTCTGTCTTTAACTAATAAATATCACTTTCTAAATGAACTAATATGAATTCAACATTGAATAATAGAATAACCGTTGATTTTAAATAGTCTTATATATATCCCATAGCCAACTCTATTGAACTCTATGGTAACTCAGGTTATTCTCTGAGACTTTGTCTCCCCTTTAATTTCTTCAACATTAAGTGTAAAGTTAATTAAGTAGACACTTGAAAAGATGAAAGAAGTGATAGTTAATCTTCTATATTAATATTGATAATTTGCCAGGACCAGATTGCAAAAGAATTCATGCGACATTCTAATCACGAAGGTGCGCTATTCATCCTGAAAACACTGTACCTAGGCGCGTAAACAAATCAGAAGAACACTAACAGAATGGTTATAAGTAACCATCATCTTGAAGATATGGAACTACCGGCGCTTCCTGGAAGCAACAAAGTTAATGATACCGGTGATATAACCTCAGATCAATTTACCCGGAAAAATCTAAAAACTTTGTTGCATGTCATTACTGGTGAATTGAAGAAGAGAGGTACGAAGACCCCACATATATTCTTACCATTTCGATCTAAAATTGATGATAATAAGTTAGATGCATTGTTGTCTTCTTTGTTTCCTCGTGGTCAGGTTCTTAAACATGAGCAATATATTTTGGATGTTTTAAAGTCATTTGATGAGTTCACAATTACTTGTGGATTAAAATATTTATGGAGTAGATTGCCTAATAACGAAATCATTGGTTGGGATGTATATTTAGAATTCAAACGTAGAGAGAAAGAGGCAGGATATCCAAAAGTTGCATTTTTAAGTATAATGCCTAAATGTCTATCTTCACCAGCTCATGCTTCTATAGTGTATGATTTCTTAGATTTATTGATTAACACTGCCTCTAATAGTCAATACAATTATTTAAGTGGTAGGAAAATAGCAAAAATGGCAAGTATTTGGGCTTTCAATAGCTTTAAAAATGATTATAAATCACCGTTTTTCGATGCAACTATAGTTAAAGAGAATAATTTTGTTGATGGATTAAATGATTGGCAAAAATCAACTGATGCTATATTTCATTTACTTTTATCATTTTTAAGAGCTATGTTGCCAGAAAATGAAATGGAAACTTTGAAATTACCGAAAACTTTACAGAGTTTATTAATCACCAATAGTTATCCACCTTTAGAAAATACTGATTCTATCAAATCCATTATAACTGTACCCTGTGTAGTTATAAAATCCACCAAAGTTTCTGCATCACCTTATGAATTAATAAGTAAGGCAAGACATGCATTGTCTTTTGAACAAAAGAATTCTTTTCTTTCTACAGAGAATTATTCCATCCTTAAAAATATATTTGAGAAACAAACAACCAATGACATTATATCATCATTAACTGAAGAATCTAGAAGAGTGCTAAACAGGTTAACTGAAGATCCTATAAATTCTAAGTTTAATCTTTACCCTGGTTGGTTAAAAAGTCAAGAACAATTGAAAAAAGTTGATCCTAATATTCCTTTATTTTCGGAGTTTACTATATCTAATGTTTCTATTCAAGATTATTATATTTGGGCATGGTTATCAACATTAGCCTCTGATCAACCAAGTACTAAGAAATTATTATTTGGAAGGTCTCTTGTTGTTGAAGCAGGTTTAAAAGGTTTCCAAAAATGGATCATTATCAGTGAACAATTAATAAACACTGATGAATATCTTTCTAAATTTAAACACAAATCTTTACCTGTTGTTCCTGATAGTATTCGAAAGATTTCTAATGAGTCCTACAAAGATATGCCATTGCCTCCTCCTCCCCCAGAACATGATGACAATCATAACAAAGATTTATTACCTGTTTATAATTTTGAAGATGAACCTTTGGATGTAATAGAAGGAGAAGAATTTAATGATTATTCAAAGTATTTGAAAAACTTGAATCTAAGTGATGA
Organism: Yamadazyma lessepsii; assembly: GCA_030563485.1. Classification (NCBI taxonomy): domain Eukaryota; kingdom Fungi; phylum Ascomycota; class Pichiomycetes; order Serinales; family Debaryomycetaceae; genus Yamadazyma; species Yamadazyma lessepsii. Next base: position 112,105 of record JAJMJG010000029.1, on the reverse strand, counting down.
TAATGGCTCAGTTTCCAGTAGTAAGAAGAATTACAGACCACCACCTCCAAGATTAGAGACTCAACCTCAGGCGCCATCTTCTGAATCATCTAGTGTTTATCCTGATAGTGCTGGTGTAGCGTATCAAAGTAATCATCTGTTACCTCAAATGAATGATTATGACTCACAAGGTTCACCCGGTAAAGTGGAAAGTAGTATAATTCAAGATTATTTCGAACCATATTCCGCTTATCCCGAAGAAACAAAGGAGCAATATATACCACCGACTGAGACTCAACCATCAACCTATGATTATCAATCAGTACAACAAGAACAGCAACCTGTATCAGGACAGTCTCAACCAGAATATCAACAACCGGATGCCCCAGTTTTGACCCAAATACCGGATTTACATGCTGAACCAGAAAACCAGGAACTTCCGGGATCACCAGGTGATTTGGCACATGAATATGATGACAATAAAGAAAATGAAGAGGTTAAAAAGAAAAAGAAAAAGAAAGGCAAAAAAAAATCAGAAAAAGATTTACAATTTCCTTATCCATTTCCTGGACCTATACCTCCACCAGGTATAATTCCACCTTTCTTGGACGGTCAAAATTTGGAAAATATGCCAATGGGATTTCCTTTCTTACCACCAGGCATGGAGCCACCAGGTTCCCCAAAGAAATCTAAAGATAAAAAGAAAAAGAAGAAAAAAGCTGAGGAGGAAAAGAAGAGTCCACAAAAGCAAGTTATACCAACCTTCGAAGTTACTCCCACTTCACCACCTCCAACAAAACAATCCCCAATCATTGCTCAGCATGTTCCAATCCTGGGCTCTGACTCACATCTGCCAGTTCAACAACAATCCCCAATTCAAAGGTCTCAACAAGCTCCGGTCTCTCATCAGGCCCCGGTTCACGAGCCTGTTCAGCTGGCGCAGCAATATCATTCACCAAATCAAAGTGCTGTATCGCCTGTACCAAACCAACCTCATCAGTATCAAATTCATCAATCACCTCATCAGTATCAAAGGCACCAATCACCTCAACAGCCTCAACAGCCTCAACATAGATCTTCACAGGAAAATATTCCACCAGCTGCAAATATAGCGAGATCTCTTGATGCTAGAACTCCTTCGCCTTCGAGAGATAATTTTAGTTCGCTGTACCAAACAACTTCAACTAACACTCCAAAATCACCAGGACGTTACCAAGCTCAAACTCCGAAGGCTCCTTTGGGTAAAGATACGCCAAAATCTAGCAATAGGATACCAACAATGCTAACTCCTAGTTTAGGACCAACAAGTCCTATAAATTCAGTTTCCCAAATGAATGAATCCCCAAAGCCTTCCAATGCACCTAAGTCTATGCCACCAGCTGGTCCACCAACCCCGCCATCTAAAGATGAAACACCAAATCCACAAAGGCGGCCACCTACACAACCCCTTGGTCATTCGCTGCAACATACTCAAGGCATTTCCACAAACCATTCAACACAACATAATCACAGACTGGATCCAGTACAAAATCAAGTGCCTCAATTACAACCAAAAGTATCTCCACAGTCTAATCAACAGTATCAGAGATCGCCTAAACCACCAATGCAACCTCAACAACTGTATCATCAGCAAGGCTATCCTGGTCAACAACCTGAACAACCTCAATATCCTACACATCAACGTTCAAAGTCACATCAATTAGGTCAGCAAGGTCTGCCACAACCTGGTCAATCACCATTGCAACATAGGCCAAAACCTCAAGGACAACCACCTGTTCAAAGACATCAACCTCCACAAACTTCTGGTACACCACACAGTAAACCAATCCATCCACAATTATCGACTGGCCAAATGCCACCAGCTCATGTGTCTCCAGGAATTCCTCCTAATCCTCAAATACCTCCAGGATCAGCGTCACCTAGTGGCAATCCTACATTACCACCAGGTCATGTCCCACTGCCACAAGGTGCTCCTCCTCAAATGGCCCCAGGTATGCCACCCCAACCATACGGTTATCCTCAGCCATATCCACAAGGATATCCACCACCGCCTCAAGGTTATCCAGGTTACCCACCACAAGGATATTATTATCCTCCACCACCTCAAGGATACCCTTATTATCCTCCACCACCACCGCAAGGGTATCCAAATCCAAATTATCCACCAAAGCAAGAGGAAAAAAATCAACTGTCTGCATCAGATTACCAAATGAGAAGCATGCCAACTGCCAATAGAATGAATAAGAACAAACAAGCCAATAAGGCTGATTTGAGAAATGCTTTTTCACTGGGATTCGGTATCTAGTGGTCTGTTGTTAGTAGGCCCGTAGATTCATAGTATGAAAATGAATTAAATAAGAGATGTAAATAGAATGTACAGTAGATTTAATTTGTCTCATATATCCCTATAATAAATAAATAATAAATAAATAATAATAAATAAATAAATAACTTAGCATGCCTAATACTCAGATAATCTTAACTTCTTACCAATCTCTCTGATGGAGAAACCACTATTGTTTCTATTCAAGAATGGAGGTTCAGGGCTTGGACCTCTTGATTTTATATCATCTTCACCCATATCGAAATAACCATAACCACCTAATAAAGTAGATAAGTTACTTGGTTTTGGTGCTTCAAGTACAGTTAAATCATTAACGCTTGACGCATTGGTTGTAGCAGCAGAACTGAGTTTTGAAATGTTAAGGTTTGATAATTTGGTCTCAATAGGTGAAGAAAGAACAGCTTGAGGAGTGTTAACTTCTTTGAAAAGACGATAAACTTCATTCAAATAAGATTCTAATGTTGATAAAAATCTCGAAGTTTGTCTATGTTTTGAAGAAGCACAAATGGAAATAGAATCGTCTTTTATAATGTATCCAATACCAAATCCATTAGCACTAACTGGACCGAAACCAAATAATCTTAATGAAGGATTACCACAATTTGAAGTTGATGTAATGGTATTATTCAATTTATCCCAACCAGAATCAGCAAAAAGAGAAGGAATCTCTTTGAGATTGGCCTTTGTGGAAACATTATCATTACCAATAGTATGGTCAGAATCATTATCATCCCCATTTTCATCTTCCTCGATATATCTCTTCCAAATACAGAACAAGGCATATAAATATCTATCAACACCTTCACCATTTGTAGCCATTTTTGTTTGTTTTGAATGATAATTACATGCAGTAGATAAGAAAAATAACTTATCTTTAGAAGATACTGAAGAATCAAAAAATTTTCTAACAAACAAATTTGATTCTTGACTAACAGTTCTAATTGCTTCAGTTCTACCATGGAAGAAATGTTTGGTCATTGCTGGCTCATAAGTACATTCTACTTTTCCATACAAGGCATAATAAGTAGCTTGGAAAGCCATTTGAAGGAAAGCATCAGGACTGAACTTCATGTTCTTTATGGTAGAAGAACCAAAATTTTTAAACTCTAAATGTTTGAATTCATTTTGATTAATCAAATCACTTAACCTAGTTTCAGCAAATCTTAAAGCTAAAGATAAATCAGGTGTTAAGTTCCATTCTAATTTCCTGGGAATAGTAATTAAAGATTCTGTAGATTGTACAGAACTCTTCAGGTTACTGTCATCTTTCCATAAATTGGGAGCATTTTGATTGATTTGACTCGCAAATGAAAGGATTGAATCGGTATAAATGTCACTAACAAATCTTAATACCGTATGACCATCAACACCAGTATGTTCGAAATTGATACCAGCTTTACCATTTTGAGTTATAATGATTTGAAGCTTATCATACCATCTATTAGTACAGGTACCAACTTGAACACCTTTATCCAAAATTGACAATCCACATAACATATTTTTAGCTAAATCACTCAAATCATATAAGCTTATGTCATCTAAACATAATACAAATAAGGCAGAATCAATGATTGATAAAATTTCCAGATTTGTAGTGTTATTGCTTATATTAGTATTTCTTAATTTAGACCAAACTCTTCTGTTTTCAGTAGTTAAAATACCAAAAGAAGACTTGGCCACATCATTGGCATTAACGTTTAATGAATCTTTAATGATACTATTGAAATTTATAATCAAGTCCGACTCATTCAAGATCAAATCATTCTGTTTGTTCAAAACATCGAACCAATAGAATTGTGACTTGGATAATACCACAATATGATTAGAATTTGAATCCGTTTGCATGATACAACCACTATCAGTTGGAATTCTTGAAGCTCCAAATAATCGACTATATTGATACATATCTAAAACCTGTCCATTTTTCAATCTATCAACAGGTAATGTTTCATTTTTAAGAGCCCTTATGAACTTTAACGATGATAATGTTAAAGAAGCTGCTCTCTTAACTTGCGGATTAACGGAATTGGACTCATTATTGAAAGGATCATCTTCCAATAAAAAGAAAGGATTTAAATTCAATACTACAGGGGAATCATAATTCAAATATGAATCATACCAAAATTGTTCGATATAACTATTTCTGGTAGTAGCATATTCTCTTAAATGTTGATCCAAATATTTTCCAGTACCATCAGTCAAGAACTTTCTAACAGCTTCGATAGTTCTTTCATGTTCCTTTTCAGTTTGTAAAGGTTTTAAGACATTCAAGTAGTTTTGACAAGTTTTAGTTAAATCAGGGATAGGCAATTTTTGTAATTCACCTTGATGGGCATAAGTCATAGTTTGTGATTGGATGATTTGTTAATATAAAGTATAAATAAATAAGGAAATAAATAATGAAATAAATAAAGGGAAAAGTAAAGATGTTAATAAATAAATAATTTTGTTAATGAGTACAACAATAAAATTCAATTTTTTTTATCCCTTTATATATAAATAGGACTGACAAAAATCTGGGGATGGACCTTTGTTAAACTCCGAGCTAATGACGCTATTTTTTTGTGAGAGTTTTTGTGGGGCAATCGGAGTTACCTGACGCACATAAAGAGGGATAGATTATTATTATTGGCTACATATAATTCTGGTGAAGGTACTGGAATGGTTATTTAATTATATATTGATTTGATTGTTACGTTCATATATCTATCATACAATCATTTCTTAACTCCTTGGATCGGCAATAATTCCATTGGATGAGGATCAAGGGAGCATTTTCGCACTTTAACCATGGATAACATGTCCCTATACGTAAAAGATAAGCGTGCCGGAGAAGAATTTATTTTATGTTTATGTAATATTTAAGGATACCGGCATATTTACGGTTACACCCTACGGAAGTTTCAATTGTTATAATAATAATTTCTAATACCCATCAGCTTCCGCTAATTTCCTCCAGAAATCACCAACCCCCTGAATCTCGGTATCAGTGTCATTGACAACTCTTTGGATTGCATTCATGGCAGTTTCCACTCCTGTGTGTTTGAAATTATGGCCTAAGGCTTTCAAATCTTCAAACGTGCCCTCGCCGAATTCTTTGGACAATAAGTCTGGACTTTCACTAAATATGTAATCAGGGATTAATTGATCATGGATTCTTGGATATGCTATGGCCTCTAATAATGAATAATTTAAATAATAAATCTTGATGATCGCTTGGAAAATGGCAGTAGTAATTCTTGAGCCACCAGCAGCTCCAATTAATAAGTCCGGTTTCCCGTTCTTCATGATTATAGTTGGAGCTGTTGACGATAAAGGTCTGGTATATGGTTTTACTAAATTGAACTTAGAAGGGGCTAAATTGAATGAGTTATTAAATGACTTGGTCAGGAAATCGTCCATTTCGTTGTTGATAATAATTCCGGTTACTGGATCATATACTAATGAACCAAATAATAAGTTAACTGTGGTTGTCATACCTACAGCATTATCATTTTCATCCAAGATTGAGAAATGTGATGTTCCATGAGGTTCTACCATTTCAAATAATGGATCATAATGTTCCCATCTAAAAGTTTGATTATCGGAGTATTTATTATCCACAATGTCTTGAGAAAACTCTTGCAGAGTATAATATTTTATATGGTCATCAAACTCTTTATTTCCATTTCCTAATCTGGTTCTGACAGATGCCATCCATCTCATGGTTTCAATTATCTTATGAACAACTGTGACATTATTGTCACTTGCATCATAAAGTTTATGGAAAATATTTAAACCACTTAATAAAACTAATCCTGAACTAATACCACTGGCAGTGTATGCTTGAAACCCGTCATCAAGTGTTAAATTTAAACTTGGTTCAATGATGGTATGATATTTAATGAAATCATCTGATGTAAAGATACCACCAAACTTATTATTAGCCTTGATTAAACTCTTAACTATTGGCCCTTCAGGATCATAGAAAATATCACTAGATCCATTTCTGGCAATAAGTTCTAAAGTATTTGCAAAATTTTCCCTTTTAACTAAATCCCCTTTTCTTTTGAAACTTCCATCTTCATTATAAATAAAATCCCAATCTTTTAATATAGCAGGAAATAAGTGTAAATATCTCGTTATTAAGGTATTAATGGTTATTTCTAATACTAAAGTACATTCAAACCCATTTCTATTCATTTCAATAACTGGTTCAAATAATTCATACCATGTAAGATTACCAGAAGAATGATGTTTATATAATTGGTCTAAACCTTTTAATTCTCCGGGAATCCCATTACTTAAACCACCAATTGTAGCTAAAACTGGATCAGATAAATACATATCTTCATGAGCTTTACCAGGAGCCATTTCCCTAGCATCAATACTTATGATATCACCCGTTGCATTATGAGAACTTAAAATAAATCCACCTCCGCCAATTCCTGAAGATGCTGAGTTCACACTACCAATACAAAGGGCCACAGTAATGGCGGCATCAGCAGCATTTCCTCCTCTTAATAATATTTCTTTACCCATCTTTGAACATTCTGGTACATCACAGCTCACCATGGCTTTACTACCTATGTGTAAGTGGCTTTTTCCCGGATTAAGTGTAGGATTTCTTTCATGATTTAATATGGACGAGTCACTCATTCTTGTTTCGTAGATTTCCTTATTGATTCCGGTAAAACCAATGTTAATGGAAGAACCATAGTTGAGTTTAGGGGTATACATATAAAATAATACCACCATTACCAATATGGTAGGTATATACCTGGTGATATGCCAGGATTTTGGTTTGGTCTGCTTCATTTAGTGCTTATCAAAAGTGCGGCTTCGATATCTCACACTCATCTCGTTGAGTCAAGCACACGACATTACACTTGTTGACATGATAAACTTTATTTTAGAATATGTCATGTGGTTATGAATGTCGTTAATATCGATGTAAATTTGATCCTAAAGCATAGCCATTAGCTATCTAGCAATAGAGCAGTTGCTTTCTTAGATACATAAGCCCACTTAAGCCTTCAATGGGTTACCTCTACCTATAAGAAATTTGCAAAATCAAAAAATCACCAATCTATTAATATCTCAAGTACCTTGTGTGCATTAAAGCCGTACGTCATTTTGAAGGATTTTAAAGTATCCCTAACCAAATAAAAATCCTCTAATGACAGAAGAAGCTGCACCAATGGAATATAGTTTTGCAACAACCAGTAAATTGAACGAACTCAATTTTCAGTATTCTGGACCTAAAGACAAGTTTAGAGTCTATATTGAAAATTTAACCAAGATTTTCGAAGAAAAGTTAGATGTCACAAGTTTAAAGATTTTGAAAACTTTTGACCCAGTTTTATTTGACTTGATTTTGAGTCATAATGGTGATTATAGTAATCAAACGAATGAAAATATCAATGCAAAGTATACTGAATTGAATGATTTACCAAAATATGAAGTTATTGATAAAAACTCTGGTACTAACGAACATCAAGAAATTATTGAATTGACAGATTCTAATTTCGAATTTGTATTAAGTAAGATGTTACTCAATATTTCTCTTTTCAAATCATCTATTTCAAAAGATTTTATAGTTGAAGCTACCAAAGAGAAAGCAAAAGAGCTGGTTTTCTATAAAATCGGTTATAGTTTAGGATTTAATTGTGAATTATGGAAAGAAATTAATACTGTAATTTTAACGATTTTAATTTTGATTATTGTGTTGGTATTAATATTCTAGTTAGAGTTAAGTTATGAGAGTGTTTACGGTATGAACCAGAGAAATGAATTCATTTTATATTCCAAGTTCATAAATAGTCCAAGCTGATGATTTAGAGGATTGAACTTAGAATGAAATTATAGATATATAGGGGCAAATACAATTGAGTTAAAGAAATAAGTAATGACTCTAATATAAATGTCGAACCATATTAAACTTCAGTTCTCCAACAAAGGTAAAATGACATTTCTCTGACCATATTGACAGACGTATTCATATACCTACTTGTTGACGATTTTAATATAAATGTCGTACGATTGCGTCTATAAGATACTTCCAGGACGGTCCCCAGTCCTAATTAATCTCTAAAGAATTAATATCTAACAGATCTAATGGTGTCAATTCAGAAACTTATTACCATTATATTAAATCCATGTATTAAAATAATATCAGTAACACTTCTTGTCTAAAAATAAACCCATTTTAGTTCCTGCAATACATTAAACTCTACTGCAGTTCTCTTGTATTTAGACAGAATTTTAATCCCGTGGTGCCGATCGCATGCCACTCCTCGCCCTATTTTAGTTCTAGAGCGTTGAAACTACAGCCGCAATCCCGCAATTTCATCTCATCGCTTCCACGCTAGGTCAAATAATCACCATGGCCACAAATAAAAAAGGCAATGAAGATGATTTGATTACAAATATCCTTCCTTCTTATCAGATGTTCAAATCTACGGTTTCCCGAGCATTGAATTCCCCAGATGAAGATTTCTCCCGAGAACCTCCTACCTATGAAGGATTATCAGATCCTGGGTTTACTACAATTTCCACAATGCCATCACCTTTCAGTCCATTGCCCGCCGATCAAAACCCTAATGAATACCCTTTCCCAGTGGTTCCACAAACAGAAGATGAACAGATTGAAATATGGGAAAACACTATCATAGCTAATGTTCACAAATTGAAAAACCTTACTAAAGTTGAAAATAAAGTATCGAAAAATCTTGATATTCAAATCCATATAACCAAAGACGTCTGTCAAAAGGGTATGGCACCTGAATTAATAGATATTTCTGATAAAGAGTTCAAACAAGGTGATTACATTCATGGCTATGTTACTATTGAAAATGTTACTAATACTCCATTTAGCTTCGATATGGTTTATGTTGTATTTGAAGGTGACTTAGTGGTTTTGGAAAATAATGATGGGTTTATAGACACACAAACACCACTTGTAGTTCATAAATTTTTGAATATGATGGATCTTTTTGCTTCCTGGACTTATTCTAATATTAATAGGTTAACTACTGATGATGGGGATCCACATGATTGGTGTGAAGGAGAAACTGATCCTTATGATAATACACTTTTATCAATAGATTTACTGAAAAAATTATTGCCGGGAGCTAAGTATAAAAGATATTTTTCTTTTAAGGTTCCTGATAAATTATTAGATGATATTTGTGATGTACATACTCTTAATGGTCATACGCAATTACCATCAAGTTTAGGATATCCAAGATATAACAAAAGACCTTCATCTTTGTTAGCCACAAAGACCGATGCCGTACAAGATTTATCCTTTCTTGATACTTCCATTGATTATCATGTAGCATGTAGAGTTATTGGAAAATCACATGATTATGGGATTGTGGATGAAAAGGATCAATATATCATACCTTGTGAGTCTGTTCTTCCAATTAGGGTTGTTCCTTTACAGAATTATTACTATGTGGAGGATACTAATGAGATTATGAGATACTACAAAGGGTTTACCAGTTCAATAAAGGAGAGGATAGAATTTGGAAAAAGTTTAGAAAGTGCTAGAAGCTCATTTAGTGATTTAAGTTTATCACCTATAAATTCTTCAGATTCAAAAATAAGACAATTATTCAAATCTTTTGACTCAAAGGCTCCTATAAGTCCTTCAATTTCAAAGCAATTTGATATTTCTTTTAGAAATACCATTCCTTATAAGAAGAAGACATTAATATCTACCAAATCTAGTCATTTCATTTCACTTTCTACTCCAAAAATTGATTACAAAATCAAATACGTCCCACCTATCAGATTTAGGAAAGAGCCCGTTGATGAAGATAATTTAAAACTTTCAATACCTTTACAAATTGCTTATTATAATACTTCTTCCAGGAATTTCCCGGAAATCAAAAGTGTTAAGGCTGAATTGGTAGCAGGGACTTTTAGATCCAATAAACATTTGATACCTGTTGAGTTTTGTCACGAACTTTTCATTTATGAAGATGATTATCAAAATACAACCCATAAAACAGAAATGGCATTATTTCAAGAAAGATTCAATCATGGTCATAAGAAAGATTTAAAAGAATTGACAGATTTAATTAATAAAGTGGGTGGAGAGAACATTCAAGTTGATAGAAGACTTTATGATGATTTGAAAGCTTTGGCCAGTTTATATAGTAAGTTCTCAGTATTTGATATTGATGAAAGTTACCTAACGGAATCAGATAAGAAAGTTGAAGTTGGTGAAGTACCGTGGGTTAATAGTACTGATTCAATTACAAGGACATTTAATATCAATTTAGATTTACAAAAATGTTATTCAAAAGCTTATGGTATAAGTAAAGGATCAAAGTTTGTTGATCATGTGACTTTAGTACCTGATTTCCAAAGTTGTTTTGAAATTAGGATATATTATATTAAAATTATGGTAAAGTTGAGTAATAATGACAGTATGGTTGTGAGGGTTCCTTTGAAAATCGAGAGACAGAGCCTGAAGTAAAATGTGAGCATCACCTTAGACAATTAAAGTTTATGGTTATCGGAGTATTAGTACAAAGAAGAAAACATTAAGTGACATTATGTATAGTAAGTTGTAAATAGTTAAGGAATATTGGGTTATTTATTTTATTTTATTTCTTCCTATTTGTTTTCTTTTTATTTTTTTCTTCCTTTGTATGATTTAAAATTGTCAAATCAATATCAAACTCTGGAAATCTTGTAAAAATTGCAGAATTGAAAAAAAAAAAAAGAAATGCAGAAAAATCTAAAATTAACTAGATTATTACTTAAAGTATCTAATAATTCAATAAACTTTAAAAATAACCTTATTTGTCAAACACCGGCCTTATTTCTAAAATACCTTTTATGGAAAGTAGCGGAAAAAGGCGGAAATTATAGAGTTTTGCGGAATTAGCAATTACTCCAGATTTCGCTTATACAATTACTCATACCAATGATATGACACCCAATAATCCTCCTAATGATGAATGTACAGATGAAGCCCTCAACCAGATAATTAACATTCTTCCATCTTATCATATGGACCAATCAACGCTTTCCAAATCGTTATATTCCATAGATTATACTAATTCAGAGCCACCTGGTTATTTGTTCTCACCTACCTCCATTACGCTGGACAGTTCCAGTTACTTTGATCCACTACAAACACCCATACAAACACCTTTGCAAACACCTTTGCAAACACCACCACCACAAACAAATTCTGATTACTCAGACCCTACCACATATTTCACTCGTTGGGAAGATAGTATTTTGGCTAATACTGATAAATTAAAAGTCCTCAATAAGCATAGTAATAATGTATCAAAAGATCTTAAAGTGAAAATTTATTTAACTAAGAAAGTAGGAAAAAAAGGGGTAAAGCCCGAGATAATTGATCCTTCAAACCTTTTGTTACTGCAAAGTGAATATATCTATGGATTCGTTACCATTAGAAATGAAAGTAATCTTATCTTGCCATTTGACATGTTCTGCGTAACTTTTGAAGGAGCGGTTACTTTAGATGAAGACAAATCCCCTTTTGTTGAAAATTTCCTTAGCATGTTTGATTTCAATGCATCTTGGTGTGATGCTACTTTGGATAGATTTCCTGAAGATAATCATAATCCTCATATTCCATTATATGATGATATAGATCCTTATGACAATACCATCATACAATTGAATCATCAGAAACTAATCCTCCCAAATGTGACCTATAAGAAATTCTTTGCTTTTAAATTACCTGAAAAGTTATTAGATGGTGGATGTAGTTTCATTAAACATTTACAGATTGCACCAACATTCGGGAAATGTGTTAATGAAGCGGTGTGTGATTTTCAACGTAAAGACAAATCAGATGAGGATATTAAAATCTATAGGAAACCCAATCCCCCTGATTTCTCTTTTGCAAATTCAAGTATTTCCTATAGAATTTGTGCTCGTATCATTGGAAGGTCAAAAGATTATGAATTTTCTTCAAATGATCCAAAGCTTGTAATTGGTAGTCAAACAAGTCAATACATTAAAGTGGCTTCCCATGACCATCCTTTGTTCCAACTTAATAGAAGGATGATGGAAGAAGAAGCTATATTAAATCATGCAAATAGAGTGCATAAAATAGAAGATTTTATTCAACTGTATAAATCCTTCGGAACAAGTCCAAGTATAGAACAATTGTATCAAGTGAAAACAGAGATATCAGATTTAAATAAATTGAAGAATTCTTATTATGAAACCTTTGATAGTCCTCGAAAGCATAAGTATGAAGTGTTTTTACCATATAAACCTAAAAAGAGTATTCTTTCAAAGCTAAAAGGGCTTTTAACTTTATCTACTCCAAAGTTCGTTTACACAGTGTATATAAAGCCCCATAATAGGTTCCTGGAATTAAAACCTTCTTCCCTTTCTGAAATAGTGATTCCTTTAACATTAGCATATATTTCACCAAACTTAAAGCCTGAACCAGAAATCAAGAAAATTGAAGTGGAATTAATTGCACTTGACATTAAATCAAGGAAAATGCCAATTCCTTGTATTTTCCACCCTGATATGATATTTGAAAATAATAGTAAACCAGATGACGATTTTGACCATTTGACCATAAGGAAGTTTCAAGTATATGCTAAGGAATTAAATAGGATTCTCCAACAAAACAAAGGTAAAAATATTGGTATTGATTATCATTTGATTTCTGATATTAAGGCTTTATCTAATCTTCGATCAAGAACCACGGCCCTAAATGTAGCTTCACCAGAAGTACCATCACTAAAAGACATCCCTTGGAAGAAAGAAGCAAAAACTCCCAAGGGTGATAAATTCATAAAAAGATTTAATGTAAAAGTTGATATTGCCAAAACAAAATCAAGAGAAGGGGATTTCAGACTTGTACCTGATTTCCAATCATGTTATATGAGTAGGATATATTATTTAAAAATTAAGATGAATGTAGGTAATGAGTTAATTTTAAAAGTTCCTATTATTCTACAATACCCACCAGTGATTGACGCCAAATCATCTTGGCACATTGAATAGAATGTAAAATTAATGGAAACTCAATACGAAATATATACATTATTTAATAGCATATTATTAGTAATAGAGTTAAGTCCGCACTGTTCGATCATCTCATCGCTCTTCTCAGTATCGCAGTTCTCATAGTAAAGAATCATGTCTGAATGGGATAAAAAAAGATATGTCCCCAAACCAGGGGAACCGGACTTACCACCACAACTTATGGAATATGCAGAAAAGTCCAGTGAAGATGTTATGAAAGAATTAAACCGTTTACCTTTTTTCATGACAGAACTTGATGAAACTGATGGAGAAGGTGGTGAAAATACCAATTTAGAAGCCCTTAGAAGTCTTGCTTACGAAGGAGAACCTCATGAAATAGCGGCAAATTTCAAAAATCAAGGTAATGATCATTACAAAGTTAAGAATTATAAAGTTGCCGTTGATTATTATACCAAAGGTTTAGATGTTGAGTGTGATGATGATACTGTTAACCTCCCATTATATTTGAATAGAGCAGCATGTAACCTAGAATTGAAAAATTATAGAAGATGTATTGAAGATTGTAAGAAAGCATTAATAATAGATCCAAAAAGTGTAAAAGCATGTTATAGATCAGGAAAAGCCTTTTTCATGGTAGGAAGATTAGATGAAGCTAAACAAATTTTACAGTATGGATTAAGTATTGATGCTGAAAATAAGCCAATACAAGAAACCTTAACGAAAGCTTTAGAAAAGGAAAATCAAATCAAAGTAGCAGCAGAAAGAAAGGAAAGGCAAGAAAAGGAAAAACAAATGAAAAATACTATTTTAATTAATGCTATAAAATTGAGACACTTGACCATAATAAAGTCCAGAAAACCAGCTGAACTTCTTGAAGAAGCTAAGATAAAACTTGAGAATGACATTGATTACGAGTCACAATTGTTATTCCCTGCCATGGTTTTATATCCTACAACAGATGAATTTGATTTCTTACAAGAAATAGGAGAATTAACCACACCTAATGATATTTTAAACACAGTAATGGATAGACCTCCATCATATTTTGAAGAACCTAAACATAAGAATTTTGCTCCTAAAAATCTTCAATGTTTCTTAGAAACAGAAGCTGGTGGTTTAATAAAAGTTGGTAAAAATGTCGCTATAAACGAAGCATTAATGAAAGATTCTCCAAAAGTGCCATTATTTGATAATGCTTTAAGATTATATGTTGTACCTAAACAAGAGTCAGCAGATTGGTTATCAAAATGGAACAAGGAAGCAGTTCTTGCTAAAAGAACTTTATAATACATTAATATACAAATTTTATGTGTAAAATATGCTAGTTGTGAGATCTCCTCATCTCTCTTAATTTCTTCATATCTCGATGATTTTTGATTGGTGACGATTCACCTCTTAGTCTAGAAGCTTCTGATTCAAATGCATCCTCTATACGGAAGGCTGGAACGTCTCCAAATACAGTTTTGGGATCAATTTGCTTATTTTCTAAGATAAGTCTATAAAGTTCGGGAGATTCAGCCCAAGATTTCAACACTTTTTTGGAACTTTCTTCATCATCAGTATCTATATCAGGTAATTCGAATTTAGAATCAACATAGAGATTAAATTCCGGTGCTTTTGTTTTCATTGGTGTCTTTGGTTGGATTTTGAAAGTCGGGGTATTAATTGTACGAATATTTTGAACAGTTGTGGGTGGATTAATATGTGAACTATTCGGAGTATTAGCAACATTTATTGGAGTATTGCTAGAAGTTATATTCTGCCTTAAATGTTGAGGTCTTGCAGCTTCTGGCAAAGCTATTGCGTTACCTCCAAGACGTCTTCTTTTATATTCTGCAGTACTTGGAGGTTCCAATTTATGTTTAAATGCATTATTTGAATTTAAAGTACTATCAGTAGGCTTTTTCTGATGGAGTGAAACTGTGACTCTTTTTGGCTTCACTTCATTTCTAGGTAATAGTAATGATTTTTTCTGTAACTGTGGAATAGTTGATGGTTCAAGTGAACCTTTGGATCTTTCAATTTTATCAATATTTAGTGATTTTTGTCTTGACTTATTTGGAGATATATGATTTTGCTTTACTGGTAATTTCGATAAAGTCATACCTGGATTTAAGGTGGTTGTTAAAAACTTATTCTTACTAAGATCTTTCTTAATCGTACTTTTAGCAGTACTTGCTCGTGTAGGACTCATAAATCTAACAGGAGTTTCTGTTGATAAAACTGGACCGGACAGTTTTTCAACAATAAAAGAATCTAAATCATCACGTACCGAAGCTAGTGAACTATTTTTTGATACTTTAGCACCATATCTAGTAGGAGACCTCGAGATGAATTTATTAGTATCAGTGGAAGATACAGAACCTGTAGTATCAATAATTTGCTTACTTGGTGTTTTACTGAGCCCTAAAATTCTTCTTACTGGTGAAGGGCCAACAGATTTTTCTGTACGTTTGTTGAGGGAGTCTCTATTAAGTTCAATAAATTCTCTATTAAATTCCTTAGTATCAAAGTTTCTAGCCGGAGATTCTTTAGGTTTGGGAATTGGATCATTCTGTTCAATAAAGGATGGATATCTTCTCTTAATTGGAGAGTTTGAATCAAAATCTCTTGAAACAAAATCCGTGGATAATTTTGTATTCTTTCTACTAATTGATTTTCGACTTATTTGTGATAGTGATGAGTTTATATTTAATGGCTCCCTTGGAGGTAGTGACACAAATGGAGATTTACTAGGAGTTTTAGTAGGCCTTCTTTCTTCTTTTATAATTTTTTGTTTGGCCGATTCTGAGGTTTGTCTTCTTACTGACATTTGAATCCTTTGTAATGAGATATCATACTCTTCGGTTAAACTCAGCTTTTTATTTTTAGGACTACTTGGTGGAAATGGTTTTGCAACTTCTTTGAATGAAACCCTTTGAACAAATTCTTTTAAAGGCAGTGATTTGTCCTTAATTGTTGATTGTGATACCATTTCATGTTTTGGTTGTGATTGATTCTGCCCCTGTTTGTATTCATTCTGTGGTTTATTCTGTTTATCCTGTACCAACTGTCTCTTCTCTTCCTTCTTTAAATCTTTCAAATCTGTTGTCAACTTCTCCAAGTAGGTATCAACAAGGTCTTCATTAATAATTTGATTCATGGAATCTTCTAAACTTGTGACTTCGGATTCAAAACCTCTACTGAAATTGTTAACACTTTCAAGCATAAGCCGACTCCAGTCATGAAGGTGACTTGCAGTCCATTTTGATGAACCAGGTACTGCCTGAGTCTGGTGGTTACCCTTAAACGCCCAAGATCCTGAGCTCATAGGGTTTGTTGTATTTAGCCGCTCAAGTTTTTGACAGGATATAAAAATGCGCATCAGAATTTGTAATTTTCATCTTCCCTCCCCCTGTTTGCTACTTTAGTCAATTTTCCTTTTTCTGGAACTTTATATGCCAAACGAGGCCCCTAGCACAGGTAGGGCTATCGCAGGAAAGATTACCACGGGAAAACTTAAGACAGTCGGTGGTAAGAATAAAGAAACAAAAAATGTTAAACCTGGAATTAACCGATATGGATTAAACCTTACTAAGCAAGATATGAGGCAACAAACCTTCAATCCCGAAGGACTTCAACCTATGGTATCACCAAGTTATGAAAGTGTGTCAATGTGGAGTATCTTACCATCTTACCAAATGTATGCTTCAACATTTTCCCAAAACATCCAACCCACTGAAGGAGATGATGAGACTCTGACTAAACCTCCTATATATGAGGCAGTTTCTCCATCTCCAACACCAACACCGACACCAACACCGTCACCAATTACTACACCTATCCCATCACTTACTCCTGCTGCTGACTACTACAGTTCAGTACAAATTCCTTCCAATATCAATGAAATACCTCATCGATTTGAGAATAGTATATTAGGAAATACTCATAAAATGAAACACCTTAGTGATGCCAGGCCAGCTTTACCTTCGGATTTAAGAATTGAAATCCATGTTACAAGCAATAATGAAGAGGTGAATGTTGAAGAATGGGAATACCAGCAAGGTGATGTGGTTAAAGGTTATATTATCATTGAAAACTTATCAAAAGAACGATTGAAATTCGACATGTTTTCAGTTGTTTTTGAGGGTAAGTTTTCAGTGATGGGTGATGTCAATGATCCTAAGAAACCTGTTGTTTTTTATAAATTCTTGAATATGTTTGATTATAATGCATCGTGGTCTCCAGCACATGTTGACCAAATAGCTGGTCAAGATCCTGGGGATGGTACATGGTTACTGCTTCCATGGGAGAAATATTTTTCTCCTGGAGTTGTTTATAAAAGACTCTTTAATTTTAAGATACCTGATAGGTTATTAGATTGTGCTTGTGAAACGCATAGTCTCAACAGGCATTGTCAAGTAGTACCAACTATCGGTTTAGCTAGGGATCAATTCATGCAAGAGAGGAAAAAGCTTCGTTTAAGAAATGCTAAATGGAAAGATGATCCAAGGAAAAATGTCAATAATGAAAGACTCAAAGATTTGTCATTTCCTGATACTGCTATTAGTTATAGTGTTGAGGCAAGAGTTATTGGAAGGGCATCACAATTTAAGAATATGAAGCCACCACCATCTCAGCCTGATGAACTTATTATTGTAGAAAATTCCAGTTGTTTCTTGAGGGTTATGCCTGTGAATATTTTGGATAATGAAATTGAAGCTGAAACCATTGAGGCTGAATCCAGATTAATGTATCGAAATCTTAAAGAGCGAATTATTCAAAAGATAACTCTTGGAAATGAGTTACTTGGAATTGATGAAGTAAATGTCAGTGATTCATTAGCACGTAAAGTTTCTATATCCAAGAGGAAACAACTTTACAGTCCCAGTGTTTCACCAGTTACTACTGAATCTTCTTCGGTAAATGATTATAATTTCATGTCGCCATTGAGAAGAAAGCAAACCATAACATCATCAGCCAAAGTAGTAGGACTATTTGACTTGCGTGTACCTAAAGAACAGTATAAGATTAAATATTTCCCTGCAGCTAAGTTTAAGTTTAGGGAAAGCAAATCTAATTCAAAGTTAGATACAAAAATTTCTTTACCTTTAGATTTGACTTTTTACCCTTCTGAGATCAAGAATAAGTCACCAGAGATCAAATCAATTAATATGGAGTTAGTGGTATTCACTTATAGGTCTAAAAAATATCCAGTACCAATTGAAATCACTTCAGATTTGATTTTTAAAAATCAAGCACAGGATGGGTTTGAAGTAAATGTAAGTCAACCATTTAAGAAATATCTTGATGATATAACATCATTGACCAAGAAACTTGGATGTGAAGTTCTCGATGTTGACAGTCAACTAATTATGGATATCAAATCGCTTGCTAACTTATCATGTAAATACCATAATCTTAAGTTGGATGATATCCAAGTTAGATGTGAAAAGGGAATCGATTCATGGATTTATGAGGCTGATAATAAACGGTATAAGAAGAATATCAAATTATCTACAGATTTGAGAAGTTTACTTTCTAAAGAAATTACTGGGTCAAATGATGGATTTCAGAAGGAATTCTATAGTTTAGTACCATCTTTTGAAAGTTGTATTTTAGGAAGGTTTTATTTCATAAAAATCATCGTAAAATTTCAGAATCACGAGTCAGTGTGTTTGCATATTCCAATTACGATTGAACAATAATATAAAAGTATGTTTTTAGTTTAGGTGTTTAGTTAATTTTGATATTAAGAATATCTCGGAAGTTGTACTCTGTCACACTTCCGTCCCGCAACATATGGAGTAGATTGTCATGTCGCACCTTATCGCATTTTATTTACGTGACTTAGGGGAACTACTACTATGAAGTTTAAGTCTGAGTTTGACCCAGAAGTTTGCTCAAGGTATGAAGGTGCTTCTGTAGCCAACTTTGTATTCGCAATTCTTATCACCATTGGTATCTTTATTAGTTATTTACCTCAATATAGAAGAATTTATATTAAAAGAACCTCAGAAGGGTTATCTACACAGTTCCTTTTATTGGGGTCCTGTTCCTCAATCTTTACCATCACAAATATTATATTAGTCAGTTCCACCGCAAGACAATGTTGTAGGGCTGGAGAGTTGAGTCCTTTCAATTGTATTAATTCCCAATTGAACTTAATCCAGATTAGTTTACAATGTGTGTGCGCCGTTATGATATTAGCTTTAGTATTGATATGGACAAGGAATTCCATCAAACAAGATAAACACGAATATGACAAAAATGTCCAAGTGGGTAAAATAGTATTGGCTCATATTATAACATCAATTGTTGAGATCTTAGTTGGATTCCTTACGAATTCCGCTGTTCTTATAACTATTGCTAATACTAATGGATTATTATCGACTTTATTAACCATTATTAAGTATGTGCCTCAGATATGGACTACATATCATTTAAAACATCCTGGTACGTTATCCATTGGAATGATGTGTATCCAAACTCCAGGAGGAGCTATATTTGCCGCTACATTATTCTTCGCCAAAGGTTCTCATTGGAGTTCATATATTTCTTATGTTGTTGCAGTTATTTTACAAGGAACTTTACTTACAATGTGTATTTATTATGAGTATATTAGATCAGACGGTCTTGATGCTGAAGTACTTGAAAGAAGACAAGTAGAAAGGATTATTGAACAGAATTTACATGAAACTGAAGAGGATGAAGGCCATGTTCGTGACTCAAGTCCTTTATTATCCAATTAATGAATATACGATTTATTCTTATGTTTTAATGTGAACTATTCTATTTAAAGTACAGTTATTCTGAAATATAGTAATTCTATAACCTTACATATATGACCTTGTGGTGTACGGGTCTATATTAAATATAATAGTGCGACTATCACTGGTTGCAAAATACGTTTAGCAAAATGCTTACATAATCCGTCCGATGGAAAAGTTCGCACCATTAATCGAAAAATTTTTCACTTTAGCTATGTTGAGTTTAATCAGATTACGTCCAAGCTTACGTCTTGTAAGCAAGTCTTTTCCTTCAACTTTTTTCAGAAGTTATGCTGCTTTTGATAGGTCCAAGCCCCACGTTAATGTCGGTACTATCGGTCATGTTGATCATGGTAAGACTACTTTGACTGCTGCGATCACCAAAGTTTTGTCCGAGAAAGGTGGTGCGAACTTTTTAGATTATGGTTCTATTGACCGCGCACCAGAAGAAAGAGCAAGAGGTATCACTATTTCCACTGCCCATGTTGAATATGAAACTGATAAGAGACACTATGCTCATGTAGATTCTAAACTATTTCAAATCTTTCATTGTGTGTTCTGGTACAAGAGAAGATATTTGAAAGATCTTAAAGATTAAGTATCTTTCCTTATCCTATTATATTCTCTGTTTGGTTTTCTTATAAATTGTAGCTTGCCTCGTATCTCGAGGGCAAAAGAAAACTTATCTCATATATAATTTATTTTTAACCTTTTAATTCTATAAGCATGATTAATTACAAAAACCCAACTGTCATTATTTTGCGTACTAAGGTATTAGATATATATATTAAAACCAGAAAAGACTATTTTAACCACTAATTCAATTTAGAAACATAGTTGTGTTTATTGTGAGGTGAAAATTAAGCCCGCTGGTAATTTAAATGACCATTTTTAGTAAATAGAAATGAAAACTCTTAAGATGCATGAAACCTATCACATTTTAGTAATCTCAAATAATGATATCTATCACATTTCACTAACCTCAAGTTATGTTACACATCACATTTTCGCTCTTTATAAGAAGGGGATCGCCCTTAAAATTAAATTAATTTTTACAGCCATTCTGAATTATAAGCTTGTAAACCTATATACCAGTTTGATAATTCATATTTCTAGTAAAATCAGAAGAAAGCAAAAGTAGTTAAAAGTGTTATACAATCGAGTTTTGATAAAGTATATCCCCATCAAATTTAAAGCAATTATCCAAGTCAGTTTATTACCAGTTCTTACTAGAAATCTTTCAAAGAATAAAGTTAAGAACAAAGTTAATAGTGAATAATACCATAAAACTAAAAAAATTTCCAAACATAATCCTTCAAAAAAAAAAAATTAAAGAATCTATAAAAAAATATACTTAAACTAAACATATTAAGATCATGCCAGAAACAAAACTGATTGATATGTTATTGAAATCAAATGAATTCCAAAAACTCCATAAGTTTGAAAATGTTGACAGACTGAAAAGCCAACTAGTCAGGTCACATAATATTATTAGTGTTGCGTTGTTCAAACAAGATTGCTACAAGATTCAAACCAGTGATGAAGAACAACCTTTTAGTTTAAAATCTAAATCAAGAATCAAAGGAAATTTATATACCTTAGATTTGCTGTCCTCTTATCTTAGAAACAAGGGTTTAAACATTTTGCAACAAGATACAGAAGATAATGTTGGTTTGGATGGACACTACCTGGTCGATTACATAATCTATCCAATGGAAAATTTCGCACCATTAATCGAAAAATTTTTCACTGAAGTTATGTTGAGTTTAAACAGATTACGTCCAAGCTTACATCTTGTAAGTAAGGCTTTTCCTTCAACCTTCGTCAGATGTTATGCTGCTTTTGATAGATCCAAACCCCATGTTAATGTCGGTACTATCGGTCATGTTGATCATGGTAAGACTACTTTAACTGCTGCTATTACCAAAGTTTTGTCTGAAAAAGGTGGGGCCAGTTTCTTAGATTATGGTTCTATTGATCGTGCACCAGAAGAAAGAGCAAGAGGTATCACTATTTCCACTGCCCATGTTGAATATGAAACTGATAAGAGACATTACGCCCACGTTGATTGTCTTTCTGAAGATTCTAGAATTTTAACTAACAAAGGTTTCTTATTCGTTGATGAAGTCCAAGAACATTGGGATGGCCTTCTCATTGCTCAATATAACCCTGAAAGCAAGCACATTGAATATGTTAAGGGTGAAGAATTAATTATTAAGGATGCTGCCAATCACAAGATGGTTGAATTTTCTGATTATGCTGAAGGAAATGGTGCTGCTGGAACTCGTAGACACATTTCTATGCTTGTTACTGAAGGCCATGATATGTTTGTTCAAAGAGGTAACATTTCAGGTAAAGCTGGTAAACCACATGTACATTGGAAATCTAGAGGAACTGGTGGTAGCGCTGGCAGGATCCCACATGCAAAGTATAAGGCTAAAACTTTGGCTGATGACCCAAAGCCAAAAGGGGTTCGTTTAATGTCAGTCGCTGAAAAGGGGGTTAAAGTTGAAGTTACTGAATTACCTTTCACTTCTATTCTCGGTCTTAGTGAAGATCAAGTCACTCCTTTCTTAGAATTATATGGTTATTGGTTAGGTGATGGTAGCATGTCTTTCCTCAAGAATGGCGGTGGTGCTAATACTATAGTTTTTGGTCCTCGTAAAGAATTTGATATTGAATGGTTAAATGATAAATTTGAAGCTCTCGGTTTAACTGAAAATGTAGTAGAAGTTGAAGAAGAAGTTACTCCTGACGACTTACCTATCGGTGCTAAATCCTATAATTACGCATCTGGTAGATATACCCATAAATTCCATATCAGGGATACTGAATGGTTCAACTACTTTGCAAATGAATATGGCAAGATTTATAAGGGCTCACCACAAGCTGTAGAAGGTAGTATCGAGTCCATGGCTCCCAAATCAGGAAAGTGGTTCTACCCATGGGTCTACCAATTGAATAAAGATCAACTTCGTTCTATTGTTGAAGGTTTAAGAATTGCCGATGGGGACTTTGCCGATAACAATAAAACAATCTATACATCACATATTAAATTTAGGGATGAATTGATTCATATTCTTCTCAATGCCGGTTACACCACTTTTTTCAACTTGAAATACCCAGCTGGAAGCGTTCGTGGATATGTCCAAGACTACCAAGATAATGAATCTAAAATTATTAGTGTCAACAACTATTGGAAGTTGTCCCAAACTGAACGTGCCTTCTTGAAACCTATCACTGCTAACTTTGATGCTTGGAGAGTTTCATATGCTGAACTTGATAATACTCCTTCCGGAATTCAATGTTCATACCCAGTTTTATATGCGCCAAAGGAAGTGAAGAGAGTTAATGATTACAATGGCCGTGTTTGGTGTGTGCGTGTTCCAAGTGGATTGATCATCACCCAAAGAGCTCTTGAACAAAGAAATGGTGCTATCACTAATGCTTCTCGTCCAATTATTATTGGTAACTGTCCCGGACACGCTGACTATATTAAGAATATGATTACTGGGGCAGCACAAATGGATGGTGCCATTATTGTTGTCGCAGCCACTGATGGTCAAATGCCTCAAACCAGAGAACATTTATTATTGGCCAGACAAGTCGGTGTTCAACATTTAGTTGTCTTTGTTAACAAGGTTGATACTATTGATGACCCAGAAATGTTAGAATTAGTTGAAATGGAAATGAGAGAATTATTATCTCAATACGGTTTTGATGGTGATAACACTCCAGTTATTATGGGTTCTGCTTTATGTGCTTTAGAAAGTAGAGAACCAGCTATTGGTCAAGAAGCTATTATGAAATTATTAGATGCTGTTGATGAACATATTCCAACTCCAACCCGTGATTTAGAACAACCATTCTTATTACCAGTTGAAGATGTCTTCTCCATTTCTGGTAGAGGTACTGTTGTTACTGGTAGAGTTGAAAGAGGTGCTTTAAAGAAAGGTGAAGAAATTGAAATTGTTGGTGGTGCTGACAAAACTTTCAAAGCTACTGTCACTGGTATTGAAATGTTCAAAAAAGAATTAGATTCAGCTATGGCTGGTGATAATGCTGGTATCTTATTAAGAGGTGTTAAGAGAGATGAAGTCTCAAGAGGTATGGTTTTAGCTAAACCAGCTACTGTTACTTCTCACAAGAAAATTTTAGCTTCCTTATATATCTTAAGTAAAGAAGAAGGTGGTCGTCATTCTGCATTTGGTGAAAACTATAAACCACAATTATTCATTAGAACTACTGATGTTACTGGTACTTTAAGATTCCCACCAGGTGATGGTGTTGATCATTCTCAAATGGTTCAACCAGGTGATAACATTGAAATGGAAATTGAATTAGTTAGAAAGACTCCTCTTGAACTTAATCAACGTTTCAACTTAAGAGAAGGTGGTAAAACCGTTGGTACTGGTTTAGTCACTAGAATTATTGAATAGGTGCATTGTCGGACCTAAATGTATTTAAAATACATTGTAAATAGTGTTTATAAATATTCTAGTTTTGTATTTTTTCTTTTTCTATTGGTTTAATAGCTTCATTTCTTTTTTATTGATGTAAGAGCTTGTATATTTCTTTCTATCGATATCAGAGCTTGTTTGTCTCTTTTCTAATGATTTGATAGTATTATCATTATCTGATGCACCGGTTTAGTTACATATTGGTGTACCGATTCAGCTAAATGATGGTGTACCGGCTTAACGACAATTGTGTAGTGGTTTAATTAAATACTGGTGTACGGGTGTATTGATTCAACCATCTTCTCTGATCTATATCGCGTTTAATACAAAACACAAATAACTACTACCCCAGAGAATTAATCTCCATCCAAAAGTAATAAATTTCCCACCATGTCCAATCCAGGACCAAATCTATCACTACCGTTTTTAGATTTAACTGAGGATATCAATTTCCCCTATAAGGACGGTAAAGTAAGTCTATATGCAAACCATAAACAACTTGTTACATTTAAACGACAGGTTATTCTAATCCGGGGAACAACTGTAAGTAAAAAATTCACTTTCGACGAGGATATAATATTTGCCACATTCACCAACTTCAATAATGAAAAAGATGATAAAGAGTCACTTGTGGTGTGTTTGTCGAAATCAGCATTCATTTACACAAATGAAAAAGATCATCAAGTAAGTTTCCCATTTTTATTGAAAAAAGCATTGGCATTCGACTCAGGAGTCATTCTAGAGAAGGATCAGTTACATTCAATATCTATTGGTAGTCCTATACATCCTTTACAAGGTAGTGGTAAGTTCATTTCTTTGGTGGACCCTATTGGAGAGTTTCGTATTATAACATCGTCTTCTACTTCAATTATATCACCACATGAAGAATTATTATGTTTTCCAGCTGAATGTCTCAATAAAAAACTATCTTTGTGTGCCACTTATCATCACCAAGATAAATCAATCATTTTATATCATATAAAGAGTTCTCATAGAAACCCCAAAAGAGCTAATTCCTATAAGTTTATCAAGAGAAAGAACACATTTTTAACTCCAAATCCTAATAGAATTTTAGAAGATGAATTGCATGACCCTCTTAATCCTCCAATGAATCCTCCGTCCCATAGCATCACTTCTTCAATAAATATGGAGAAAAAAAGAACCAGTACACTCTTATCAGATGCTTCTTCAATTGCCAGAATGGGTTCAGAAGTCACAATACCTGAAATCACTAAATCATTTGAAATTAGTGGTTTGAAAAAAGATATGATCTTAACAAGAGTGGAGATATTCAATATCCAGCTTAATAGAAGCGATATTTCCATGCACAACTTACATTTTGGTGATCAGGAAGCAATAGTTATAATGAATAAATTCAAACAAGAAGCTAAGGTTTATATATTCAATCAACTGATTACAACTATCCCACAATTCCAAAGGGCTTATACGATTAAATGTCAAAGTTGCCATCCATTAAATTCATCATTTGAAGGTATACTAGTGGTTTTGACTGAGAATAGGTTTATACAATTGGTTAACCCTTTTGTGGATGTGGTATCTGCCCTTACGGATTTGTCTCCATTATGCAAATCAATAAAATATATTGAAAGTTGTTATGATGAAACTATCGCTTTAAAAGGTGATAAAACTTATCTTGTAAATTTAGTGCTTAAACCGACATCTAATATTATCCTTAAGTGCCTTCAGTGTGTACGGTATATCACAGGTACTAACAATAATGAAACTATTTGGATGATATGGAGATCAGCATTCATTTTGGACCCTAAAAGAAATGAATGGAATGCTTTAGTTATCACCATATTATCTTTGTTACCCATTGAAGAACCCGTAGATTATAATAAAAACGAAATAACTAAACTTTTACCATTAGCAAGAGTTGTAAATCAATATTCCAAAAACTACTCATTCGGAAACCTTATACCATATATCATCTCCTCGTTACATCTTATCAGAGAAGAAGTAAAGCTTGATATACTAGCTCATGAGTATTTTGATAAATTAGGCTTGCTTCTATCACAAATTTGTTATTGGATAGGATGGCCAGAAACTTGGTACAAATATTATATGATAGATATCCCTTTAGACAAAGAAGTACGAGTTTTAATGGAATGCCATTTCATTAATCCTCCTAACATTTTACAATCATTAAGTAGTTTATTCAGCAATTCGATAATTGGATATGTTCAATTTTCACTGCTTGTAGAAGAAAGTTCAAGTGTTGATATGCTAATTACTCCAAGAACAACAGCAGTATTAAAATTATTTGAAATGATCGTTTCTCCCAATTATGGACCAAATAATATTGTTGATTTAATGACTGAACTGGGGATTTCTATTGATTATTTGAACACCTTACCTCCAGGGATACAAATACCTTTAAAGGAGGCAATTCTGTATTGTCAAGAAGAACCGAGCTTTAATTGGACTCATAAAGCCCTTAAATTATTAGATAGAAAAGATCTTGATGTGTTTTTAAAATCGGAATCCTATCAGCCTCCAACTTCAATTTATTCCACCAATTTAAAAACTGGTCCAAAGGATGTGAATCATATTATATCCAACGTCTGGGAGGGCCACGAGCAGCTCTTTGGATGGGATGATCAATCTGAAGCAGATAGAATTGGTATAACCAAATTAATATTTGACCAGGATAGAAGGTATTATGAGATAACTACCCTATTACATCAGACAAAGTCACAAAATGCCACTTTAATAGTGGAAGAAGGTATAGCCGAATATGATTTGGTGTTATTACAGAGAGAATTGGCTTCTATAGTTGCCTTAAGAACTTTATCAATCCCATTGGGGAGGGCATTATTATTTTATGCTGGTAGAATGCCAATATTGACAGAAAAGTTCCCTATACCCAAGTTTAATTTGAATACAACAATCGCCCCAAAAATGACTCATATTGTTCTACAAGAAGGGTCTATTAGTGATAAAACCATGGAATGGGGCTATTTCCACAATGGTGTTGCTTCAGGTTTGAGTATAAGTAAACAGTCTAAAGGTATAAGTGGGAGCTGGGTAATGTTTAATAAACCACCAAGTCTAAACTCTCAGCATGCTGGGTTTTTATTAGGATTAGGACTCAACGGTCATTTAAAAAGCTTGGAGGAATGGCATATATATAATTATTTAGGACCAAAACATCCTTTAACCAGTGTGGGCTTATTATTAGGAATGGCAGCCAGTAATATGAGATCATTAGATGTTAAACTAACCAAAGTTTTATCAGTTCATGCTGTCGCTTTGCTCCCACAAGGAGCCAATGATTTGAATGTTCCAATAATTGTTCAATCAGCTGGGTTACTTGGTATAGGATTATTGTATTTGGAGAGTCAACATCGTAGAATGAGTGAAATTTTATTAGCACAGATTACTAGCACAGTATCACAGAATGACAGTGAAACTATTAATGAAGGCTATAGATTATCAGCCGGTATAGCCTTAGGATTTATTAATTTAGGTAAAGGAAGAGATTTGAAAGGTTTAAATGATACAAGAGTTGTTGATAAGTTATTATCATTAGCCACCGCTATGAAGGATTACCAGCCAATCCAAGAATACGACAAGTCATGTAGTGGAGCTATAATGGCATTAGGTTTTATTCATATGAAGACTGAAGATTTGGTTATTGCCAATAAACTAGCAATTCCAGAAACTGAGCAATTACTCGATTACATAAGGCCAGATTTGTTATTACTTAGATGCGTTTCCATGAATATTATAATGTGGAATTCTATTGGAAATACTATAGGGTGGGTAGAGTCTAAGATTCCAAGTGCTTTATTAACCAAATATGGTAAAATTAACGGTAGTCTAGATAGTGATCAAATTGGATTTTTTAACATTTTAGGTGGTACATGTTTAAGTGTTGCCATTAAGTATGCTTCCACACATGACAAGAGATGTCGTGATACATTAATTCATTATTTAGATAAAATGATGGTGTTATCAATGACAGTACCAACTAATTATGATCAAAGAGTAGCATGCAACAGTGCCACTAATATTCAAAACTTATTAGCATTGAGTGTTTCAATTGTAATGGCAGGTTCAGGAGATTTAGAAACATTCAAAAGATTAAGAGTCTTATACGGATCAACAGATAATGACACCAAATACGGTAATTATATGGCCATAAGTATGTCATTAGGGTTTTTATTTTTGGGTGGTGGTCAATATGCATTTGGAAGTTCTAATTTATCAATTGCAAGTCTTATAGTATCACTTTATCCAGTATTTCCAAATGATAATGGTGATTATGAAGTTCATTTACAAGCATTAAGACATTTTTGGGCACTTTCTGTAGAACCTAGATGTTTAGTTATAAGAGATGTTGAAACACATATACCATCCAAAATCCCAGCAATTTTAAGAATGAATAATGGAGATATAAAAGAAATTATCACTCCATGTTTATTACCTGATTTAAATGAGATTTCAAGCATCACAACGCGTTCAACTGATCATTTCAAAGTTACTATTGACCTCCATAACTCAGAACATGTCAAGATCTTTCAAAAATCCTTGGCTTTATTTGTATACAAGAGAAGGAACTACCAATTACTCAAGTCTACGGTTAAACATCTATTGGAAGTTGAAAATAAGACATTACAAGTGGAAAATAAAGAAATAGAGATCGATAATGATGTTAAGCAAATTTTGGAGTTGGATATAATGAAAAATATCAATGACCATGAAAAGAGAATTTATTTGTTTGAAGCTAGCAACCAAACTACTGATGCTAATTTGAAGGACTTGGGATTGAGTATATTCAATATAATTGATAGTAAGATCGAATTACAAGGTATAGCTAACGAACCAAAAATAGTTGATGAATTATGGAATTTGAAGATTATCTTTGCCTATACTGAAAGAGTCTTGAGTGGAAATTACGTAAGCTTGGAATTTGTTGAAGCGTTGAAGCATAGTATATGGAGAGTTCTGAACTCTATAGGGCAGAATGAGAGTAAGAAATAAAGTCGTGGATCTTGATTGTTAAAAAATATAATGTCGCATTAAGCCGTTTGTCCATAAGTATAACTAAGGCAATAAGATAGAGAAACGGGACGAAGAAGGAGAATCAAGTAGAAGAAGAATCGAGTGGAATAGATATATGATACGTGAAAATAGAATTAGCTTAAAAGAATTTTTAAAGGAATAAATTATTGTGTACAAAGTAGACAATGGAGATAAAAATAACACTTAGTATCACCTGCCTTAAATAAGTCGCGACATAAATACGCCATACTACAACAAACACACACAGAAGTACAGAATGCCACAAATATTATTTAGTAATACCAAATAAATACCAGCATCTCTTCATTTCTTTACTCTTAAATTATTAATAATAAATAATTTCTAATCGCTTTATCTGTGATACCATATCAGGACCGCCTTAGTTCACCCTGGTAGTCGGTTCTCGTCTCGCTCCACGCTCAGATTAAAACGCACACGATATTTCTAAAAAAAAATTATTCAACCCTATACGTTCATTATGACACTAAAACCACCCCAATGGTCCCATGCCATGAAGAAATCAAAGTATACTCCAGCCACATACCTTCTAGGGCCACAGAAAATGAATATCACCCAACCATTATCAAGAGCCTCAGATGTTACTGCGATGGCTTTGAATAACTCCTTACCAATAAATCAAAAACAAAAGGGATTAGCCAAATATTACTATCAGTTCCCCAAAATTCCAAGACCAAGAAGAAACGTTTTGTATTATTCAGGGTGGAAGAATGGTAGGAAACTCCCCTCGTTACAAAGATCATTTTCAACTCAAACTATAAGAACTAATCTCCACAAAAGATTTTTTTCCACAGAGGCTAGAAAACAAAGGCAACAACGTAGAAGATTCATAAGATGGTGGACTTTGACATCTTTAGCTGTTTTATTAGCAGGGGTGGCTGGTAAGATTAAATATGATCGTGCTTATGATGAAGATGATGAATGGACTCATAATGAATATGCTATTAAGCCTGAATCTTGGAAATTATATATTTACTCTACTTTACCATTAAAGGCAATGTCAAGATTATGGGGTCAAGTTAACTCTATTAACTTACCTGTTTGGTTAAGATCACCATCATATAAGTTTTATTCATTTGTATTTGGTGTCAATTTAGAAGAAATGGAAGAACCTGATTTAAGAACCTATAATAATTTATCAGATTTTTTCTATCGTACATTAAAACCAGGAGTTCGTCCTGTGGATGATTTTGATTTGGTTTCACCTTCAGATGGGAAAGTATTAAAATTTGGAATAATTGAAGAAGGAGAAATTGAACAGGTTAAAGGTATGACTTATTCAGTCGATGCTTTGTTAGGTCTTAAAACTGAGAGGTTAGCAGCACCTGCACATTCCTTAGATTTTAATCATGATGAAACTACTTATGAACGTCATCAAGAATTTGCTCAATTAAATGGTATAAGTTATACTGTAGATGATTTAGTAGGTGGTAATGAAGATCCAGAAGCCCATTTAAATGAATTGGATTATAAAGATGCTGGTGATAGAACCATTGCTGGAAAACAACCAATTTCTAAAGAACTCTCTGTGGCTAAGAACTTAACTCCAACTCCTTTGGAAAGACTTGAAATTAGTGGTAAGAAACAGTTGTATTTTTCAGTTATTTATTTAGCTCCAGGTGACTATCATAGATTCCATTCTCCAACTAATTGGGTTACTACTTTAAGACGTCATTTCATAGGAGAATTATTCTCTGTTGCTCCTTTCTTCCAAAAGACCTTACAAGGTTTATTTGTTTTAAACGAACGTATTGCCTTATTAGGTTATTGGAAATATGGATTCTTTTCAATGATTCCAGTAGGTGCTACTAATGTTGGTAGTATTGTAGTTGATTTCGATAAGGATTTAAAAACCAATGATGTTTTTGAACATGCTGTTTACTCAAAAGGTGGTGAAGTATCAGAAAAATCACCATTATTAGGAGATTCACAATCAGCATCTTCAGCATCTTCAGCTTCTTCATCTACAACTGATTTAACTGATAAACCTAAACGTTTGAAAAAGAATACTGTATATGAAGCTACCTATACGAAGGCAAGTAGATTATTGGGCGGATATCCTTTAACAAAGGGTCAACAATTTGGTGGCTTCAAATTAGGTTCAACAATTGTTTTAGTTTTTGAAGCTCCAGATAATTTCAAATTTGACTTAGAGGTTGGACAAAAGGTTAAAGTTGGTCAAAGATTAGGTAGGTTTGTATAGATGGTTCTATTATTACTTAAATTGATTGAATAGTGAAAGAGCTTAAGTTAAGCTTTTAAATGGTGATTAAATAAATTGCCTGATTTGGCCATTATCTTGTGGCTTAGTTTATATCCTAATTTACGTTATACGATTATCTCGGTTGGAATTGCTCTGTTTTGCAGGTAGTAGATTTCTTAAGTACTTAGTTGAGTTTGATTTATCTCTGATGTTATTTATATGGGTATAGGGGTGTAGTGAAAAAAGGGGATGTCCACATGATATAGCACTGCCATAAGAGGAGAAAACCTGAGAATATCAACTCCGTAAGACACCCATTCCCGTTGATGAGATTTGGCGTGTTTCTATTATGTCAAACAAAATGACTCTTTCAAATATATTGACCAAAATCCCTAACTAAATAATTTAATCACGGTAAAACTTGACACCATTAAACCGCCTTCTGATTCTAACCAACCTTATATAAATCCTTATAAGTCAATAACCAATTATCGGAACTTTTAAACGGAAGTGTACCATTGCTAAACGGAGTTACCTCATTTGATCTATACAGGACGATGCGCTCGTTTCAAAATGGGAAGAAAAAACGTAGACGCAGCTCACCTACAACATTAAACAACAACACTAACATTTTCAACTCCTTTATCATTCAAAACATTTAATCATTTATAACGTTCTTACGTGTGCCTATCATTTAACGACATATACATAATATTTACAACATACAAATTTTTCACATACAAAAAGTAGCAATAGAAATCAGATCCAGATGTCATTTTTAAACAGTATTAGAGGTTTAGGAAGAGGACCTAAAAAGACCAAAAAAGATTTAGAACCTTCACCATTTTACCCTCAAAGTCCAGGATCACCAATCAGAAGATCACAATCACCAACTAAATTATCACCTTCCAAACAACAAAGACTTAATTCAAGACAATCATCGCCTACTAGAAGAAATAGATCACGTATAAATGGACAACATCTGCCAACGAAAGAAGATACGAATTTATCATTGACGTTTGATTCCAATAATTTACCATTATTCTTGCGTGAACCATTTATAAAAACATCATTGGTCAAGGGATCTTTTAAAACTATAGTACAATTACCTAAATACGTTGACTACGGAGAATGGATAGCTTTAAATATATTCGAGATATTCAATAGTTTAAATCAATTTTATGGAGTATTTGTTGATTATATAACTCCTGAAGCTTATCCGACAATGAATGCTGGTCCAAATACAAATTACCTATGGGTTGATACTAATGGACAAGCTATCAACTTACCAGCATGTCAATACATTGATTATGTATTAACTTGGATATCAAATAAGTTGAACGATCAATCAGTTTTCCCTACTAAAAGTGGTGGAGCTTTCCCTCCAAATTTCATCAAAGATTGTAAGAATATTTCAAGACAAATGTTTAGGATTTTTGCTCATATGTATTATAATCAATACGATAAAATTATTCATTTATCATTAGAAGCTCATTGGAATTCTTTCTTTTCACATTATGTGAGTTTCATAAAGGAATTTAAGTTAGTGGATAGGAATGAAATGGCACCTTTATTACCATTAATAGAGAGTTTTGAACAACAGGGGAAGATTATATAATTATAGGGCATACGATATAAGAAAGTGTAATTAGGAAAGATGGTAAATTATAAACTTCTTGAGTAAGTTTATAATACTGAAAAGAGTAATTACAAAAGGTTACAATAAATAGTAAACAATAAATAGGTTACAATAAATAGTTAACAATAAACATGACAATAAACATTGCAATGAATAAAACATTACAATAAATAAGATATAAATATATTCTATACAAGTTCTATATCTTCCTATGTCTACCTATATATACAAGTCCTTTTAATTTCCTGTTTATTTTTTAATCTGATAATCTTTAAATTTTGATAACTATGCCATTGTTGTACTTAAGAAAAGAAGTAAACTGATTCTTTAACCAATTCAACATCAAAATCACCCTTTTGAGGAATGGATGGAAATTCTACTGGTGCTAATACTTGATATCCTCCTGATTGTTGAGGAATCTTTGTAATATCATATCCTTCGAAAACACTTATGGTTGTAACTAATTTCTTACCATATTCCACATCTTCTGGGTTTTCAGAATTTAAATTCTTTTGTCTTATCTTTTCAAGCCTGATTTCATCAGCTACAGTTAAAGCTCTTCCAATATCACTAGCGATTTTCCTTCTAACGTCTTGAATCTTTTTAACTAATTCATGGTCTCTTGGTATATTCATAACCTGTAAGAAACCTTTATATCTAGCTTCAAATTCTTGTTTAACCTTAAGAATTAAATCATCTTGATGTAAATCAACAAATTGTTGTCTTAATAAAGTATTAAGTAAATCAAGATCACAAGCATGAGTCCAATAAGAATCATGAACCGATGCAAAGGCTAAGCCATGTTCTTTACAACTAGAAGCTGTCATTAACATATGAGTAGCATCTAAAGAATGCACGAAATTTGGTGGTAATGCAGTTTTTTGTTTACGGGCATCAACTGGTGAAGCTCCAAATGGATCAGTAATAGCAATATCTTGTAAATTAGTACTGATAATTTGTCTTTTAGTTGATCTATATGGTTGAACACATGGTAATCCTAATGGAGTTGTCCAAATAACTGATGATAAATGATTAGGTTTATTAGCATTAGCTGCTGTAGTTTCTTCATAATCAATTCTAACTGATTTACTAATAATTCTAGCAGCTTCTCCTAACCAATCTTGAATATTATGGGCATTTTCAAATAATTCTCTAAGAGCTCCAAATACAAGATGAGTTAAATATTGAGCATATTCCATTGGGTTTTCATTAGCTGTGAAATAATGTTTGATTTGTTTCTTAATTTGATCCCTAGCTCCAACAAATGTAACTCCATAAACATTGGTCATAACCGTTTGTTTAACAACTTTACGAGTAATTTTATCTTGTAAGAAAATGGCATATTTATTACCAGCTTCAACGTCTTTATCCAAACGTTTTTGTACCAAGGATGCAACAAAGGAATACACATCTTGTGGTTTTTCAGCAGGGGATAAGTTCACTTGATGTGCACCTTCAGCATCACCTCCTAAAGCAGCATAATGTTGTAAACCATTACAAGATCCGTCTTGGTGTACCGGTATATGACTTATGAATTTAGTTGGATCTGATAATTTATGAGCTTCGGTTAATTCAATACAAACACTTAATACTTGCCATGGTTTATCACCTTTAGTCCACCATCCATTTTTATCCAATGGATTTTCAACTGATTTCCTAATATTTTCCATATTATCATCAGCAAATTTAACACGATCTTCCATTGGAACTTTATCAATACCATATAAATTAGCTAAATGAATTTTTAACCATCTTAACCCGAGGTCTCCTAATTCTTTACCATCCCAAAATAAGAATAATGATCTGGTTAAATCATTACCCAAATGATTAAAATGTGGTGATATTGGATATGCTCTACCTCTAAAATCAATATTATGAGGGAAGAACATTTTTTCACCAATAAATGCTCTTGCAATTTCTAATTTATAATTAGTATCGCATCTTTGGGATTTGAAATTAGCTGATTCATTTAAAATTACTCTAACTTTCTTTTGATATTCTTTTAATTCATCAGGTTCGGCATTAGATGGCGGTGCTGGTGGTAATACTGGATCATCAGCAATTGGTGGTATATCAATAAATTCTTCTCCAGTGTTCCAGAATTCCGTCATTACTTCTAATAATTTACGATTAACAGTCCATGCTGTGTTTCCTAAGACATTTAATCCATCAAATACTTTTTGTAAATCACCTCTTTCTGATGCTGCTTTCAAATAAGCAACAGTTTCTGGAGAATCTTTAGAACGAACTAATAAATTCTGGGAGAATAAATATCCACCTTCATTATATGATGTCCAAGGTCTAGGTGGAGTTAACATTGGTAAAAAATGTGGTTGAATTAAATTACTATCAAGGTTCTTAGATAATTCTTTAACAATATTTTTATGAACTTTTAATACTCCTAATTTTTGTCCTTGAACGTATTGATAAGTATGGAAAAATGCTGGTTGTGATCCTGTAACTTCTTTACCATTAGTTGGATCAATTCCTTTAACTGGAACTTTAGCTACATGGATTAATAATGAGGTCAATACAGAACCTACTTTAGCATGTAAAGTACTATCCCATTCATTGAATTTAGCATTATCAATATCTTTGGATTCTCTGGTCTTTAAAAGATGGAAAATCTTTTGCCATTCTCTGGCAGATCTTGATTTCTTTGAAATAGATTTTGATTCAGATTCTAATAATTTTTGGGATTTATATTCTAATTCAATAGCTTTACCAACTGATATTAAAGCTCTAGCAGTTCTCATACCATCAATGACACCACCAGTTGAATTAAGTTTCATGATTTCTAGAATCGTAAGAGCACACATCTTTTCTGGAGTTACTAAAGTTAAATATGGAGCATAAAATGATCTTTCTTTAATTAAGCTTTTATCTTTAGGATCACAATTTTTAATAGTAACTTCCCCATTCAAAATCTTTTGACATTGATTAACTTCTTCTACCACAAATGGTAATAAAGATTCATACCATTCATATAGTCTTACATTAAGTGATTTTTGAAACTTTATGCCTCCTCTCTTTAACATTTCTTCGTAATCATGTTTCCATTTCTCCCTAGCACTATCAGCACCCCTTACTTCAATATTTCTTTGTCTGGTTCTATTAAATAAATCCAATGCTTCATTAAACTTAGCGCGGTCTTCATCAGTTTTGAGTAATTTATAGATCTCAAAATAATCTCTCTTTTCAGTTATGGAATTATATAACACTGAACTTGACTCTTGTTCTAAGTTTTTGATTAATTTCTCCAATGTAGGAGATGATACTGTCAGTTTTAAACCTAATAAGGTGTTTCTGACAACTTTTAACCCAAAAGAATCCACCGATTTTAAATTTTCTGCCTCTTTAGTAATCGTAGGAATCTTTGCATTATCTTTGAAATATGCTTCTTGTTGTTTCATTTCTTCGTTAGATGTTTGATTAGTAATTTGTTTAAATAATGGTAAAAAATCATTGGGTATATGATGTTCAGATATGTTGGAGTTTTCGAATATTTTAGTTAAATTATCAATCCCTAGGATATCAACATTACTTAATACTTCTCTAGTGGTTTTATATGATTTTTTAATTTCATCAATATATTTATCATAAACTTTATCTTCACCTAAATCTAATGCTTTGTTAATTAAAATTGCATATATTCTAGAATCAGGTCTTATTGGTCTATCCTTTATTACTGTGTTTAAATATGACTCAAGTTGATTTGTTGTTATATCTGATTCTTTGCTCCAAATTTCAAGGTACTTATTTAACGAATACATAAAGTCACTAAATGATGTATTTAATGTATAAATAGCCTGTAAAATCTTACCAGCCCTATCAAAATTCTTAGATGTTAACAAAGCATCTAATAATGATTGTAAATGAGTGATATCTTTGGCAAAAGGCTGTCTAGCTACTGAATCATATTGTGAAGTCCAAGTTAAAGAATGACTGGCTGGCTCTTTAACTTTTATTGATTTGGTATCTATTTCATTGAAAGGTCTATTATAAACTCTTCTATCAATAGTTGTATTTTGTCCAAAATTGGTTAATAGATGACTATATGAAGGGAGTTCATTTGAATAATTTGAATTCAAATTTGTTTGTAGTGACTTCTTGGTGGTTGTTTTCAAATGTCTATAGTTCAATATATGTTCTGACACTTGGGAGCATCTTGGCAACATATATGACTTTTTCACTCTATACATTGTGAGATGATAAATTTTTTTTGTGAGCATCTCATCTCTAACTACTGGAGGCTTTGTACTATACGGGAAAGGGTAAATTTACAGGTATTGGTTCAAGTAAAGAATTGGTAGAGGTTTAAAACAAGAAGTATTTATACATAATTAATAATAATTATCTATTTTAATAAAATTATTACATCACACGACCTAATGACTAAGTCTCACGACCCCAGTCAAAGTCTCACATATCCACACTTTTATCACCAATGTGTCTAATTCCTACCCCCACTAACGTCAAAATTGACCCATATTAATCACAAGTCCAACAAATACAACGCCATTTTCCAATATAATATCGAACTAATATTATCTTCTTACAATTCAGATACTCATTATATATTAAACAATACCTCTATAATCCCATTTCGGCTTGTAATGCTTTCAAAGCTTCTTCATCATCATCTTCCTTTTCTTGTAATTTAGCGTTATTAACCGCAGGAAAATCTGGAAGTTTAGAATCAGGTATTTTGGTTTCTACATTCTTAACAGGTTGTTGAGCTTCATGCTGTTGTTCTTCTTGTTGTAACATTGCTAATTCTTCATCTAATTCATCTTCGTCAACTAAATCATTACCAACAGGTCTCGATATAGCTTCAGATATCTCATCAGCTAATTCAACTTGTTCTCTAATATCATCCATAGTATTTTCAACCTTATCAACATCATATTCACCATGGATTTGTTTCATAGCACTGGCCCCTTGTTTCATAGCTTTCATAGTCTCTAAGTTCAAATTAGCTCCTTCTATAGCAAATAATTGAGTTTCTAATGAATCAATTTGATTTTCAATTTTCATCAAATTGCTTTCAAACCCTTTCTTACGTTTAAGAGCATTCTTAGCTAAAGTGGTTTGTTTAGAACTAACATATTTTCTAGCTAAAGTATCTTGATCATTAATTTGTTGTTCTAAATGTGACCTCTTTTTATTCAACATTTGAATATGTTCACGTAATTCAACGATAGCCTTTTTAGGCAATTCTCTCTTCTGTTGTTTATTCCCTCCGAATAAATAATTCCACATGTTGTTTAAAGGTGTTAATTTGGATGGTTTAAACTTTTAATCAGGACGTTATACAGGAGATAAAGAAAAAATCCCTGAGGTGAATGATGGTGAATGCGCGACTTTTATCCGCTGGGTAGATGAGATAGATAATATGTTGTATAAACCTATACACTACAATGGCTTTATTATATGTACATTTTTGTACTCCTACATACTCAATACTTCTATTCTCATTAAATACTTAACTAACTTACTAAAACCCATATTAAAAAAAAGAATATCAATACCCCAAATATCTTTAAAAATAACCAACGGTTTGCTGATATCGTATTATAATACTTTAATAATTCTCTTTGAGCTCCACTTATATTCAAATTTATGTCTTCAACGTTTTGATCAATTCTTTGAATAGTTTCACCTTGCTCGCTAACCATGGTGGCTAATTGTTGGAATAAATTACCAACTTCATTAATAGTAGATTCAATGGTTTCCACGGCTCGGTTTCTTTGTTGTAAATATTGTTGACTTTGATCCTCCATCATTAATAATTGTTTAGTTTGATCCGGTATTGATAAGAATTCACCATTGTTATAATTCGCATAAGGAACTGAAGTGTCAGGGTCTAAATCAGGGTTATTATTAGAATTTGTTAATTGCATAGAATAGGGATTTTCTCCTATACTAAGACTTGATGACCCATTTTGTTGATTATCTATTAATGGACTATGTGTTTGACTTCTATTATTGGAAGTATGTGATAAAAAGTTTTCTGTCCTTGACTTGTTTAAGATTTCATTCTTTTGTCTTATTTCTAAAACATTTTTGAATTCTCCACTAACATTTTTCATTTTAGAATTTAATAAATTTATGACATTTTTACTATATTGATTAATTTGTGAATCTATTTTGACATTAGAATCACCATTCATATTCTTTTGTAATAGTTTTAAATTGTTTTCAATCTTAAAGATATCTTGCTTGATAACATATGTCAATTCACCGATTTCGATGGGTTTATCATCAAATAAAGGCTTTCTTTTAGCTAATAACGCCAATTTGCTTAATAGTTCGGTTGTATGTGCAATATCTTTAGCTATTATACTGGCATTCTTACTGAATTGGGACTTTTGTGTTTGGTTTAACCTTGAAGGCTGATTTTTCTTATTAATTTTATCAAAGGATGAAACACATTGTTGGAATTCAAAGGTTCTATTTTGAATACTGGACATAACTTTTGTGCTTAATTACAAGCAGGTATTAAAGAAAATGAAATGTGTTACGTTCAGCCTTTGGATCGTGAAAATGCGATTTGCTGGCGCGACATCTCAGA
This sequence comes from Yamadazyma lessepsii, assembly GCA_030563485.1. Classification (NCBI taxonomy): domain Eukaryota; kingdom Fungi; phylum Ascomycota; class Pichiomycetes; order Serinales; family Debaryomycetaceae; genus Yamadazyma; species Yamadazyma lessepsii. The sequence goes on along the minus strand of JAJMJG010000029.1, from coordinate 72,107 downwards.
TAGGAGAGAGAAAGAGAGAGTGACAGAAATAGATTTGCCCAGTACGATACGGTACGCAAGATTGCGCGATGGAACTAGTGTGGGCTTAGCGTGAGCTGTGAATGGCTCCAACTTAGGGTAACTCTTACAGGTCTGAGAATAGGTCTGAGAATGAGATGACAAAGAATTAAATTAATTACAACTTGAACCGTGACAATTGAGTAATTTTATATATCGGTTAGGTTTATAATCAAATGTCTAAGGTCTTGGTATACTTTTAAATTAGGCTTTAAATTTATCAGCTCTTCAACGAATAATCAGCCTCTTCTAACTTATTCCACATACTTAGTTCTATAATATGCTCCACGAATATCTTCTAGATTGAAAACAAAAAAAAAACATACACCTTGTATATTAATTCGTTAAGAACAATATCAATTCCTTCAAGTTTTCACGACGTATAACTCACCACCCACCATCAATATCACCATATCTTGGTCGTCCCCCTACCGGTAAACAAAATTTGACGAAAATCAAAACAAATCTCAAAATTTTCTCATTTATTACACGAATAAAAATCTATTCAACTTCTTTGTGTTTTTAATAGAGTTATATAGAGATGAGAGAAATTGTATGTATACATCAATATCAACTATATAATGAGTGTAGAATAAACTCCTAAAGTCAGTTAAGTTCAATTGCGGTGTCAGTAGGAAATAACACGCGCTCCTACAATATTGATCCAGGTGTTGATATTACATGTATCAGGATCTTGAAATGAAATTTTACCATAGAAAGGTTACGATATAAAGAGCAATCAAATCTAAGCGGAATCACTCACGTTAAGTCATATCTACTTAAAACTTATACTAACTCAATAGATTCATTTATCAACAGGTCAATGTGGTAACCAAATCGGTGCCGCCTTTTGGGAGACTATCTGTGGAGAACATGGATTGGATAATAATGGAGAATATCGTGGTAATAACGAATTACAAAAATCCAAGTTGGATGTTTATTTTAATGAAGCATCTTCAGGTAAATATGTTCCAAGAGCAGTTTTAGTTGATTTAGAACCAGGTACTATTGATACCGTCAAAGCAAGTAAAATTGGAAATTTATTTAGACCTGATAATTATATCTTTGGTCAAAGTAGTGCAGGAAATGTTTGGGCTAAAGGTCATTATACTGAAGGGGCTGAATTAGTTGATAGTGTTTTAGAAGTTGTTAGAAGAGAAGCCGAAGGTTGTGACTCTTTACAAGGTTTCCAAATTACTCATTCCTTAGGTGGAGGTACTGGTTCAGGTATGGGTACATTATTAATTTCCAAGATTAGAGAAGAATTTCCTGATAGAATGATGGCTACTTTCTCAGTTGTTCCATCACCAAAAACAAGTGATACCGTTATTGAACCTTATAATGCTACTTTATCCGTTCATCAATTAGTTGAAAACTCCGATGAAACTTTCTGTATTGATAATGAAGCTTTATATAACATTTGTCAAAGAACTTTGAAATTAAACCAACCATCCTACGATGAATTAAACAGTTTGGTTAGTTCAGTAATGTCAGGTATTACTACCTCATTAAGATACCCAGGACAATTGAATTCAGATTTAAGAAAATTAGCCGTTAATTTAGTTCCATTCCCAAGATTACATTTCTTCATGGTCGGTTATGCTCCATTAACTTCAATTGGTTCTAAGTCATTCAGAAATTTAAGTGTCCCAGAATTAACACAACAAATGTTTGATGCTAAGAATATGATGGCAGCTTCAAATCCAAACAATGGTAGATATTTAACCGTTGCTGCTTTCTTCAGAGGTAATGTTTCCGTTAAAGAAGTTGATGATGAAATGTATAAAATCCAACAAAAGAATGCTTCATATTTCGTTGAATGGATTCCTAATAATGTTCAAACTGCTATTTGTTCAGTTCCACCAAATGATTTAGATATGAGTGCCACCTTCATTGGTAATTCTACATCCATTCAAGAATTGTTTAAGAGAATTGGTGAACAATTCAGTGCTATGTTCAGAAGAAAAGCGTTTTTACATTGGTATACCACTGAAGGTATGGATGAAATGGAATTTACTGAAGCTGAATCTAATATGAATGATTTAGTTAATGAATATCAACAATATGAGAACTTTACTATTGATGAAGATGTTGAATATGCTGATGAAATGCCTTTAGAAGATAATTTGGAATAAGTGTTTTAATATATAATATGTATATGAGAGATATTGGTAGAAACGAATATTTCGAGTGTCTTAGAGCTTTATATCTGTAATCTCTTGTTAACTATGTTGATGTAATCTCGCCATAGTTTCGGACTATTTATAGTCTAACTTGTCATCGCCTAAACCCGATTTACAATGTAAAAAATAATAAATGCTTTATGGATTACTACATATCTACACCTTATATACTCCTTCTTTTATACTGCCAAACAGCCATTTACCTCACAACTAATTTTGGACTGACTTAATTCCCCTTTAAGAAGTTCTTTACGAAATCATTACCTTCTATATCACCATATGGAGTTTGATCTTCGAAATATCTCATAACATGACATTGTTGTTTCCAGAAATTGACTAATTCTTGGAATTCCATTTGTCCTTTCATATAAACTACGTTAGCAACCCCTAAGTCATTAACGAACCTATGTCTTTCAAATTCTTGTCTAATTTTTGTTTTGACGTTGGAGACAGGCATATCTAATTCATAAATGTTACTCATTTCACGTGAATATCTCATATATTTACGGTATAAATGTAAGACTCTTTGTCTTAATTCAGCTTGTGAAGCTGAACGTTTCGTTGTTTCAGCAAATGCAGTAGCTAATGTCATTATAATTGAAAAGTTTTGGTTGGTTGATTTTCGCACTCAAGAGTGTATGGAAGGTGAGACTGAGATGAATTTGAATTTAGAGTGAGCTCTCACTAAATTTTCCCCAACACCAGCACGGTTTCGCGTATTACCACTACTACCACTACTACAACCACTACCACGGTCTGGCGTACTAAACATTTACATACTCTGATTATATATTTCAGTCATATATTCTATTATTAATTAATATACCCTCTATACATTTTCAGGTAAACTTGCCTTAATTTCCTTCAAGAAATCACTACTTGGATCTAATAACTTAACGAATCTACATAACTCAAAACACCAATCCCATCTTTTTTCATGGTCTAATAATTTCATTATTCTTAATATAATAGCTTTATCATCATCATTTAATTTCCCATAATTCTCTTCTTCTTTCTTACAGTTTAAATAAATAATCAAAAAACTATAACATAATTCTACATCATTATTATTATCCTCTAATATTCTATGCATCATATCTATAGGAGTGATTCCCAAGATCTTAAAGAATTTTAACCAATAATTAAATTCAACTTTACGTAAACAATTTATATAAATGATTAAATTATTATTAACTAATTTGATCAAATTATGGATCAAATCATCATCATTAGTCAAATATTTGAATAATAAAAGTTCCAAACAATAATTAAAATTATCAAATTTTGCAAATTTAGATTCAATTTCATCAACTTCTACATTATTAACTAAATCAAATTCAATCAAATTATTAAGAATTAATTTATTATTAGGTTTAACTTTGGTAACATTCTTATGTGTTATTAAATCTTGTAATCCTACAAGACTTATAGACATTGAAGTTTGTAAGATTTTCAAAGGTTGGAAATTATTATAATTTATCACTATAGGTTGAATTAATAAGGGAAGTTCAATATCCTCAATACCATCAGTTATATGGACCAGTTGATCAAATGATAATTCTATTAAATTGGTTAAATTATATATCAACATCGAATTCCCTTTGAAAAGAAATATATACTTAATATAATGAGTAGAAAATTTAACCAAATCAATTTTAAATGATTCAATTGATTCATTGAGTTTAATTAATTGATAATAGTTGGTTAATAGGATCTTATTTGATTGATTCTTGAGTAAATAAAAGTCTCCATTACTAAGTAAGAATATCATATGTTCTAAATCTATCATTGTAATCCTTACAATTTTATTAAAGTCTATTGATATTTGTTTCGGTATACTATTCAAATGAATAGTTTTATTAAGCTTAATATGGAAATTATAGAATTTATCATTAATCTTTAAATTTTCACTTAATGTAAATACCAATACTTTAAATGTGACATTTTCCAAGATTACTAAATTATCATCAATTAGTTCAAGTGTAAGGATTCTGTTGAAAAAATTCTGCCTCCATAAAATCAAGTCACTATCAAAATAAATTTGATTACCACCATTTCCATATTTTAAATCACCAACATTAAGTATAATTAATTCATCGATTAATTGATCTTTATTATTGATTTCTTTTGTAATTCTATTAATTATTATAACATAACCTTTAAAAGCAACATGGTCGATTATATTTAATGTTTCCATATAATAGTTCTTGAAATTAAACCAAATAATATGATTTATCATATTTCCAGTTTTAATGGGTGTAGATATGGATAATTCATCACCATATGACATAATGATTTGATTGAACATATTGATTGATACTTTAAAATTTACCAGAGATTTCTCCTCAAAAGTCGTCAAAATATTCTTAAAACTTGGTAACATTGGGAACTTGATTAATTTGGAATTATTATTCAACATCACTAAATAATTAAAATTGGTGAAGATTAGGTCTTTATGATTCTTTAACCTTAATAAGTTTATTTTATAAATGGTTTTATCATGGACTAAATTTAATGACATACAATTGGAATTGATTAACACCTTATCTACTGGTAAAAACTGATTATTCAATTCATTACTAATATCTAAAGTATTGGTAGTAACATTACCGAATTTAGATACAATCATCCAGTAACCTTTATCATTCAATGCTATAAAGAATTCACCATCATTTGACCATTTTACTCCAATACTATTAAATTCTCCTAAAAACACATCGATCTTCTGAAGAAATTTAATCGATTTCTCCTCATATTTATATAATTTCAAACCTTGTTGACCATATATTAATAATATATCATGAACAGGGTTGAATTTTATAAAATTTACATCGAAACTTCCCTCAATCTTAAACCCAGTTGGATGTAAATCAATTACATGCAATCCCCAAAGTTCATCATTGTCATCCATAAATATAAATAAACCATCTTTCCAATATTCAATAAATTTGATTTTTCCACCTTGATACCATTCAAATTCTTCAAATTTGAATATTTCATTATTCAAGAATTTAATGTTTATCACTTGAAATAAATCATTACTGTATACAAATACATTATGACTATTGGCTTTAACCCAAAATTTTTGAATTCCTATACCAACCTTAATAATCTTAAAGATCGATATTTTCCCATATTCTATTTCTTTATTGACCTTATCTTCCTCTTGTTGAAAGTTATTAAATTGTTCAATATTCTCTAAATTCAATGTAGATTCACTTATCAAATTTTTTACATTCTTAATAATATTCTGAATCAGAAACTTGGCATTAGAATAACTTGTAGGATATTTTTTTTGTAAAACCACATTACCTCCATTAATTGAACTTAGATTAGAATCGTATACTTCATATGTTGCTTTAGTACTATCGATTGAAATCTGGTATATAATAAGATAATCACCGGTTGTTTGACAAAAAATATTAATCTTACCCAACTTCTGTAATTCTGCATAATTTATATTGAATTCTTTGGTACTTATCAGGTAATTGTATCCATGTTGTTTAATTGATTCACCACTTCGACTATGAACTGCAATCGGTAAAAACGTATCTTGATTTAATAATATAATTGATGTGGTTGTTAGTACTGCAATTAAAGATGTATGACTAACATCAACTATTTCCAAAACTTCCTCATCGATCAACAATGGACTTTGTGTTTCTATTGAATCAATCCACACCATACTGTAGCGAAATGTGCGATACGAAAACCGTATTTGATTCAAGTATTTAGGTAAATGATTAAATAAGGGGGGTTATTTATTTATCCTTCGTTCAATTACGGTAAGACATTTTCAAGAGTTTCAAGGCTAATTATTCAATTGATTTTAATATTGTAAAATATTTTTTATGATTTTCCAGTTTATATTAAATCATGTTATTTGCGACTTTCACACTGTTATAACCACATGGAATTACCTTCTACTTTTTAATAAAAAAAGAAAAAAGTTGAACCAAAAACTATAAAATAAAGAATACAGGCAACAGGATAACTCAATTGAGCATTTAATTAACTCATTCAAAGAAACGGCTTTTCTTAAATATGAAAAAAAGGTACTACATAATATTCAAATTGTTATCTTTATGAAAAATATTGCAAAAAATATGCGCACTCCCGGAATCGAACCGGGGGCCCAACGATGGCAACGTTGGATTTTACCACTAAACCAAGTGCGCATTGAAATGCTCCGCGACGGGGAATTGAACCCCGGTCTACCATGCGACAAACGGTAATTCTAGCCACTAAACTATCACGGACTTTGATGTAACTAAAAAGTTAGTAGTGTATTATGAGAGATTAGTGAAAGGTTTTTGGTGTACGGGTCTACGGTTTTTATTACTCTTTTTTTGACTCTTTTGTAGATATTAACACTATATTAGATAGCTTTATACCCGTAAAAGCAGGGTTTACTTGCGCGAAACCCTTTTAAGGGGAAGAATAGCTTTGTAAATAGATATTTATCGAGGACGACTAATAATTGTACGTGTAACCTTTAATTTGACTTAATCCATCAGCCATGGAGGTAATTCACGTCTTGTCGATATGGTAAAATGTTTTTAGCCGTGTACTCTATATAAATATTGTACGATTTGTATGTGGTTGCTTAGATGGTGGAGTAAATTGGTATTTTTTGCTGGTGTACGGGTCTTGGCAGAATTTGTATACACTCAAGCAATGTAAACCAAAAAGTTTCCAAGATCAGGAGTATGGCGCAGTGGCTTAAGCCACTGTCTGCTTCGTGGTAAATGAGGGAGTGTGGTCTAACGGTATGATTCTCGCTTTGGGTCTAATCTCGTTCTATTCGTAGAGCGAGTATGAGAGCAAGCATGCGAGAGGTCCAGGGTTCAACTCCCTGCTCTCCCCATTATTTTTTTCTTATTTTTTTGCTTTTAGAATTCTTGAAAATCGGATTATCTATGGATATTGAATTAGAATATCATTGGAGTATTAACTAGTTAAAACCTATGATCATTGTTGCATCGTAACAGGAATCACTTATCTCCGATAGTTGCTTTCAAACCGATGTCTTGTGTGCGGCATAATTTTTCACAAGATTGAGCATAAGTTTGGGGTTAGTATAAAAAGATTAAATCCGCCACATTTAATTGTCTCGAAATATAAAATATGTCACCACCAACTGCTGAAAAGACTCTGCAAAATGCCACTTCCCTTGATAATCCTTTAAGGTATACTAACATTGAGGATATTCCAAAGGGTGTTCAGAAGTTAGTAGAATCATACCATGAAACTCATAAATTAGATTCAATTCAAAACCGTTTAAATCAAATTAGAAATGTCTATTTTGCCATTAAGGATAACCAAGATTTACTTTGTGAAGCCTTAGAGAAAGATTTCCATAGATCGCCTTTTGAAACTAGAGAATTGGAATTGGGTCCACTTTTAACAGAAGCTTTACATACTATTAGTAGCTTACATAAATGGGCTAAACCAGATAAAGTTACAGATTTACCACTCAATGTTGCCACCCAACCAGTTTATATTGAAAAAATTCCATTAGGAGTTGTATTGGTTATTTCGCCATTCAATTACCCATTATTATTATCAGTCAGTGCTATCATTGGGGCTTTAGCAGGAGGTAACCATGTAGTTTTAAAACAAAGTGAATCTACTCCACACTTCAGTCAATTATTAACTGAATTACTTAGTGATGCTTTAGATGATGATGTTTTCTATGCTGTCAATGGTGCTATTCCAGAGACCACTAAATTGTTAGAACAAAAATTTGACAAGATTATGTATACTGGTAATAATACCGTCGGTACCATTATTGCAAAGAAAGCAGCCGAAACATTAACCCCAGTTATCTTAGAATTAGGTGGTAAATCACCAGCATTTGTTTTAGATGACGTAAAGGATAAGGATCTTGCAGTTATTGCCAAAAGAATTTTGTGGGGTAAATTTTCTAACCATGGTCAAACTTGTGTAGCCATTGATTACCTATTAGTTCATGAAACTATCAAGGCTAAATTAGTTGATGAGCTTATTAAACAAGCCGGTATCTTTTTCAAAGATGTTGACCATAAGACAGATATCACTCATGTTATTCATGATCGTGCATTCAGCGGTTTAAAGAAAATCATCGACACTTCTAATGGTAGAATTGTTTTTGGAGGTAAGTCTAGTGCTGGTTCAAGATTCATCGAACCAACAATTATTGATAATGTTAAATTTAGTGATTCTACAATGAGACAAGAACTTTTTGGTCCTATACTTCCAATTATTACATACAGTGATTTGAAAGTAGCAGTTAAATCTGTTGTTAAAGAACACGATACTCCATTAGCTTCATATATTTTCACCAGTGGTAAGACTAGTAGAGCTAAGAATCCACAAATTGAATATATCATGAAACACGTTAGATCTGGTGGTTTTGATATCAACGATACACTTTTACATGTTGGGTTACCCAATGCTCCTTTTGGAGGTGTAGGAAACTCAGGGTTTGGAAGTTATCATGGATATTATTCATTCAGATCTTTCACACATGAAAGAACTGTTATTGAACAAGACCTTTGGAATGATTTTATTTTAAAGGCAAGATACCCACCATTCACTGCTAAAAACAGTGCTATAATCCAAACTTCATTGACTCCACAACGTGAATGGTTTGGAAGAACTGGTGATGTTCATGCACCATCTGTCTTCTATAATGTTTGGAATGGAGTTGCAACAATAGCTTCAGTCGGGTACAACTTTGTTGCTAACCGTACTTAGATGTTTGGATTTGTAATGTATATGATTCTGTTTACTAATGTATGTTTGATTCTATATGTATAAAGTATCTATCCTATTACAAACGTAAATATTTTATTGGAATTGTATTAGTAGGATGACTTGATGAACATGATGTCAATCAAAAAAATCCCCTAATTTACCTCTAACAGCATATAACTTTCTAAGGCACAGAGAGATCAACTGGTGAGGGCGGGCTTCGCGAAATTGCCACTATCGCATACTCAATGACATTAATCAAAATTAAAAATGCTGGGAAAGTATATGACATTGAAGTTGGGGACTCTGCCACAGGGTTAGAATTCAAAACTGCCATTAGTCAAGTTACTAAAATTCCTATTGATAAGCAAAAAATTTTAATTAAAGGAGGTAAATTGAATGACGACTCAAAATTACTGGAATTGAAGTTGACTCAACCAATAATGGTCTTGGGTACACCAAATAACAATATAAATACTGTAGAAGTACCAAAACAAGTCTTTTTAGAAGATTTGAATCAAAATCAATTAGTTAAAGTTGGTGAAGAACCTTCTGGATTGATCAATTTGGGTAATACTTGTTATTTCAACTCTTCTTTACAAGCAATTTTCCATGTTGATGATATACAAAACAAATTAAAAACTTCAAATTCTAATAATTCATTTATTAAATCTTTACAGAAATTATTTGAATTGATGAATAAAAAACAAGAAAAGATTAATCCAACTATTTTCTTGACTAACTTCAGAACTAACTTTCCACAATTCACAGAAAGAGATCCAAGAGGGTTCTATAAGCAACAAGATGCTGAAGAAAGTTTTTCACAAATTCTTAACTTATTAATTGAAGATTTAAATTTAAGAGACAGTTTTAATGTTGAGTTTAAAACTGAGACTAAATGTTTAGGCAACCCTTCAGAACAACCAGTCATTAATAATGAAGAAGCATTGAAATTAATGTGTCATATTGATATAAAGACCAACTTTTTGAGAGATGGATTATTAAATGGGCTTAGTGAAACAATAACTAAATTTAATGATACTTTACAAACCAATACTGATTATGAAATTTCCAAGAGAATCATTAGAACTCCAAAATATCTAATTGTTCATTTCGTTAGATTTTATTGGAGAAGAGACACTCAAAAGAAATCCAAGATCTTAAGAAAAGTTCAATTCCCATTTGAATTGGACGTCAGTGAAATGTTAGACGATTCAATTAAATCAGAAAAGACCAAATTTAGAGATGATTTGAGAAAGATTGAAAAATCTAATGAAGATTTACTCAGAGACTTCAAAAAATCTAAGAAGGAATCACTGAATCCTTTACAACAACAAGAAGAAGAAAAAATGAAATTATTATCTATTAAATCTAAATTTGAAGATGACTTTACTGGATTATTGAATAAACATGAAATTTCAACTAAATATGATGAATTAACAGAAAATCCATCTTCAGTATATAAATTGAATTCTATCATAACACATCAAGGTTCTTCTGCTGATAGTGGACACTATCAATGTTTTTCACAAGATGCTGACGATGAAGATACTTGGTGGAAATTCAATGATGATAAAATTTCAAAAGTCAATAGAGAAAAAGTTGAGCAATTAGCTGGTGGTGGTGAAAGTGATAGTGCTTTATTATTGGTATACAAGGCCAGTGGGCTTTAAACAGATTAAACGGTAGATTTAGAAATTTAAGTCTAATATTTTATTTACTATATATATAGTCTTCATGTAAAACAACTATAAATCCTTAACTAACAGTTTAAACTTTTGAACTTCATCCCAACAGTTTAAACTTTTACCTTCGTTGTCCTTTAAACATTTAATCACCGATTCTCTGGAATTCTTAATATCATTGTTGATTTCAACTTTAGTTAATTCTAAGTTTTCCTTCATTAATTGTTTTAATTTTTGGATTTTTTCATTACTGGTAGCCACAGAAAGGGTGTTTTGTTTATTATCATCAGGTAATATATTATCATTAAGAGTGGATTGGAATGATTTAATAGTTTGTGCTTCTAATTTGGTTAATTCTTGTTTAACTCTATCTTGTATATACTTTTCAGTGTATTGAGACCTTGAATAATCAGATTCTTGACTATTCTCTAATTGTGACAAGAATGAAGCACTAAAGTCAATTGGTGCTTGAGGTGTGAAGACCTTTTGTTCAGGTTTTGAAGTTGTTGATCCCATGGTTTAGTCCAATACTCGCACTACTGAAGATTACTACTGAAGATTTCATTCGCACTCGCATTTGCATGGTCGTGTTTTATCATCACTCAAAAAATTTTCATACCACAAATTATCGATTGTATATAGCAAAATGCCACCAATTCAACAACAAAGATACGTACAACATCAACCATCAAACTTTGACAAATTCAAAATGGGTGCTTTAATGGGAAGTACCGTTGGTGTTTGTGTAGGAGTTTTATTTGGAGGGTTCTCCATCTTACAAAATGGTGCAGGTCCTAACGGAGTTATGAGAACTTTAGGTCAATATATCATGGGATCAGTTGGTACATTTGGTTTATTCATGAGTATAGGATCTGTTATTAGATCGGATTCAGATTTCCAAGCTTATCAAAGAAGTATGATGCAAAGACAAAGGGAATTAAGAGCTTATGGTGTTGGTAATTAAGTGGAGTGATCTGCGTATACTGGTATAGTATATTGAGGAAACATTAGAAAACCCCACCAAAAGTATTTGTATGTGTAGTGAAAAGTTAACAGGTTTAATCCTGAAGTGTATATATTTATAGCCTAACAAGGATTGTACGTTTAATGTATTTCATATTCGGTATTGGTATCAATATCGAGTAAGTAAGTTAATCCAAATTCTGGTGCTTTATAATTGGCTTGTTTCCCTATATCTCTAGCTAACTTACCTAACAATAGTTTAGGTTCTAAGATAGGTTCACTACTTAATTTAAAAGTACCCCAATGAACCCCATACATGAACTTTGATTGTAGTGATTTACACATTTCTAAAGCCTCCTGAGGTGAAATGTGTCTTGGTTTTTGATGCCATGATGGACAATATTGTCCTATAGGTAATAATGATAAATTTACTGGACCATATTTACGCCCAATGACATCAAATAATTCTTTGGAATACCCTGTATCACCTCCATGATATATTAATGATTTACCATTTTGCTTGATTATATATGAACACCATAAAGAAAAGTTAGCATCTACAATGTATCTACCACTCCAATGCATTGAAGGAAGACAGATAATTTCATAATCATCTGGAATATCTTTATGAATATATTTGTTGAGATTAACAGAATCCCACCAATCCATTTCTATCACATTATAAATACCTTTCCTTCCTAAAGTCTTTTTCAATCCTAAAGGAACGATCCACGTAGTATCATTACCAATTTGTTTTACAAGATCCATTTCTAGATGATCTGGATGATCATGACTAACTAATATAAAGTTCAACTTGTTATTAGTAGCATTTTCAATATCAGCCAAATTCATTGGTGATTCATTTAATCTTTTAGGTCCAATATGGGGAGAAAATAAATGATCACTTAGTATTGGATCAGTTAAGAAATTTATACCGGATATTTGAATCAATGAACATGATTGTCCTAACCAAGTGAATATTAATTGCTTATTTATAGGAATTTGTTTACTGAACCAGCTTGTTTTCCTTAATGCTTTGAATTGACCATTTTTCATACATTCTTGTAAAATAATTGAATTATTCTTCAAAACTTCAATATTAGGTTTATGGACTTTTAAATAATCTTCAATTGTATGAGATTGATCTTTGGGTAAATGTTCATGTAATTCAATTTTATTACCATAGAAGCTTTCCACTAACTCAATTATTCTAACTAACATGAATTCAAATCCTGTTTGGGGTCTATATTCTGGAAATGGATTAATGAACATCCCAAGTACAGTTGCACTTTTGAATTTCTCTATATCATTAATGTCAGTGGTTTTTATCAGCTCTTGTCTGGATTTTATGATTTGTTGTGCCTTTAAATGGAGATATACCTCACTTGAAGCATAAAAAACCAAAGAACCAAGGATAATTCTTTTATGTTTTATACCACGGAACATTCGTTACCAAATACTATACCAGTCGCGAATGACAGAGATGAGGTAATACGCACCAAAAGGGTATATATAGAGATTAGGCAAACGTACCAAAAGAGTGTATATAGAGACGAGGAAAACGTACCAGATGGGTATATATAAAGATGATAAAAATTTCACTAAAATTAATGTTTCCTAACAACCCCCTTTTCATCAGCTTCCAGTAAAATGTATTTCTTATAAGCATTAATATCACCTGGGAATTTACGAACAGTTTCATGTTCAGTTACCCAGATCTCATTACATACTTTATCAATAATTGATACATCATGGGAAACCATTAAAACCCCACCTTTGAAATTGGTTAAAGCATCAGCCAAAGCATCTAAACCTTGAGTATCTAAATGATTAGAAGGTTCATCCAATATTAAAATATGTGGTTGTGATAAACTTAATGCAGCAAATGCTACTCTGGATTTTTGTCCTCCTGATAAAAGTTCCATTTTTTGTAAACCTAAAGATCCAGTGATACCAAAAGATCCTAAATGTCTTCTATAATCCTCATCAGATTTACCAGGATAAGTTTTAGACATCCAACTAACAGCACTTAAACTTAAATCCATGGAATCAACGTGATGTTGTGCAAAATAACCAATCCTTAATCTTCCATTTCTATTCACTACCCCATCTAATGGAGTTAATTGATCTAAAATAATCTTTAATAATGTGGTTTTACCTGTACCGTTACCACCCACTATAGCAATTCTAGAATCCATTTGTACATCGAAATCAACATCATTCAATAATATTTCATCAGCATTATATCCAAACTTAATTCCTGATAATTGTAAAATTGGTGGACTTATCAAGTCAGGTTCAGGGAATTTGAATTTAATGATTTTCGTATCTTCAGGAGGTTCAAGTACTGGTAATTTTTCCAATTTCTTAATTCTGGATTGGGCTTCTGCAGCTTTAGCAGCATTATATCTAAATTTATCAATAAATGCTTGTAAATGTTGACGAACAGCCATTTGATTCTCATATTCTCTTCTTTGGGTTTTGATTCTTTCTTCTCTTGTATTATAGAAAGCATCGAAATTAGACCCTCTATAATAGTCCAATCTTTCAGAATGTTGATGAATTATATCAGTTGCCACTTCATTTAAGAATGCACGATCATGGGAAACTACTAACACCGTAGATTCATAAGTTTGTAAATAATTGGCCAAGTATGTAATAGATGGAACATCCAACATATTGGAAGGTTCATCTAGTAACAACAAATCAGGTTGACAGAATAATGCTCTGGCTAATGATAATCTCATTCTCCAACCCCCAGAGAATGATTTGGTAGGTAAAGATTGTGATTTCTTGGTAAAACCTAAACCAAATAAAATAGCAGCAGCTTTACTTTCAGCTTTATCACTTTCCATATCGTATAATTTTTCAGAAATTTGTAATAAATGATTCTCTAAATCATCACGTTCATTATCCAATTTTTTCACCTGTTGACTTTCTTCTTCAAACTCTGCTCTTAAAGTTTCAATTTCTTTGATTCTTTCATTAATCTTGGTTTCTTCTTGAATTAAACTCTTTCTCCAAACATCAGCATCTAAAACACTTTGTAAAGCAGGTGTATCATCACCTCTTATTTCTTGTTCAACATGTAAAATAGTAATATGTTTAGGAATTTCCAATTCTCTTCTGGCTAAAGCTCTCAATAACGTCGATTTACCAATACCATTCTGACCTACTAAACCATATCTTCTACCATAAGACAACGTTAAAGTAGCCTCACTTAAAATTCTTTGACCTTCACCAACATAAAGATCAAAGTTTTCAATCTTGATATCTTTAGATTTCCCAGCACTACTACCAAATTCAAGAGGATTAATCTCTAAGAAGAAAGAATCATAATCTTGATCTTTTTGTTCATTCAAAAGTTTAGATCTTTCGTACTTAACGAATTGATTATTTCTTTTAGCAACCTTCTTTGCAATTTTACGTTCTTGTTTCTCTAATTTCTTCTTATCAACTCTACTTTCAACTTGTTTACCAGTATGTTCAATACTAGTACTAGCATTAAGTAAATCTAATGATGAATTTATATCTCTCTTGTTATTGTTCTGTTTAAGTAAATTTATGTCCAATAAACGTTTAGATGTATCACCAGTGATTTCCAATTTAGCTAAATTATCTTGAAGTTTTTTAGTTAAGTCTTCGATGATTTTATTGGTTAAAGTTAAAACTTTTTCACTTGAACCTCCAGCATCAATTAATAATTGTTTAATATATTGTACTTCATTATTAATGTCAACTTGTTGACTTAATACTATATCTTCAGTAGAATTGGACACATGTTGTATATAACCTACAGCGTAGTCAGCTACAACTGAATCGACCCCTGGGACTGCCTGACGTATTTGAAGACCAAGGTTGGACATACTGCGATGAAAGTGCGAAGACTCAGATCAGTGATGATGTATTGAAATACTGAAAATCAAGCACTTTTATAGTGAAAGATATTAAGCTGATTACCAGGGGATGTAGAGTATATAATTATAAAATATTGAACTCTTGAGTACTTTTCACCCAATTTGAAATTCTTTTGAGATGTAACTCATTAATATAAAGACATTTATTAAGTATATATTGAACTCTATAAATTCATCTTAAAACCCACAAAAAACAAGTTTAAAACAAACTAATGAGAAAATTAAGAGGAATTAACTTATAATACAGCTTTAATCTTTGGTTCTAATTTATCTTGGGAATTTAAAGCTTGAACGCTATCATTACCACCAATGTGTTCACCACCAATGAAAATGTTTGGAACAGTTCTTTGACCAGTAATTTCAGCTAAAGCATCTTGAATGTCACTACCATCAGTAATAGTATCTAATTCTAAAATATAAGCTTCTTGAGTAATTGAACCGATTAAGTTCTTAGCTTTAGTACAGTATGGACAGTAAGTCTTTGAAGCGATGAAGATTGGCTTGGATTTAATTAAAGTTTGTACTCTTGAAACAATTTCTGCAGATACCATTTTTTTTGTAGAATTCTTGTAGACTGTGAAGATTATATATACTATTAAGATTGGAAGAATATATGACAAATTGTCCATGGGACAGTGCGCGATTAGTAATATGGGTGTGATTAGTGTGGTTCTGGCTAAGATTGCTCGCAGTTAGGAGGGCTCGGTGTGGTATTATGACTCGCAGTAAAGGTTTGCAGTGGCTGGGACCAGGCTAGGACCTGGCTTACGCGATTTCGTTTTTAGGCCAGGCTTACCGGGTATAAATGGCTTTTAGCTTTATGTAGAGAGGTTAATTTAGAGTTAATCTCGGAGTTATAATTAACACCGATTTAATATGATAATTTAATGTAATAATTTACTGTAATAATTTAATTTAATGATTTAATGTAATAATTTAAAGACTAGCTAAAATTGAAATTTTCTTGAAAGAGCCAAATCAGCCTCAAATAGCGTATAATGTCTAAGCCCTTGTGTGAAGTCTAAAGATGACTATCTTTAAAGATATCACTAGAGATAATTTCAATTGAATATCCATCAGGATCTCTTATAAATGCTAATTCTGGTGATAATTTAGATTTACCAATTCTTGTAGACCAATCTAATGCGCTGCCATATTTTTCATCTAATTCATTACAGAATTTAACTGGATCTTTACATGAAATACAAGTATGACCAAATCCTTGGTATGCACCATTTTCAGTTGAATTTCCATTATGATAAGTAAAATCTTTATCATCTTCAGTACCCCAATTATGAGTCATTTCTATTAATGATTCAAATTTATGTCTTTCTGATGATGATAAAGAATCCTCTACAAAATTATCATCATGGACATAAGCTAAGAAATATAAAGTGAATTTACCACCTTCAGATTTATGGGATGCAACTAATTTGAACCCTAAAACATTTCTATAAAAATCTAATGATTTTTTTGCATCTTTAACACGGATCATAGAATGATTGAATTTATAACCAGATTTGTCACTAACATCCTTAACTTGATTAATACCATGTTCAACCAACTCAATCCAATACCCATCAGGATCTAAGGCAAATGCAATATTTCTCATAGTACCTTGACTTAAAGTCTTTTGGAATTTGACATCATTATCAAGTAAGGTTTGTTCGGCTTTAACAATATTATCAACTGAGAAACAAATATGACCAAAACCTCTGAATTCTTTTCCATTACCATTGTTTAATTTATAATTAGCATCATTTTCAACACCATGGTTATGACAAAGCTCTAAAACTCCTTGTCTTGCAGCCCAATTCAATGTTCTATTCTTATCAGTTTCATAGTTCAACATGTATAAAGTAAACCCATCAAACTTGAGAGTTCTAATCAATTTCAACCCAAAATTATTCTCATAGAATGGAACTGATACTTTAGGATCTTTTATACGTAAACACGTATGGTTCATAATAAAAGACTTGTCAATTGTAGCCATTTTTGTAGATAACAGTCGTTTGAATAATTCGAAAATTTTCATTGCGGATCAAGATCCGTGGAAATATATAAATGGTGTTATGCAAGTTTGCTTTTTGTGTCTTTACCCTTTTTTTAAAACCAAAATATCCGAATTTCTTTTGACCTGTATATTTGAATATTTATCAGCCCCACGCTCTATACTCTCATCAGTTGAGTCATCTTGTACACCCCCCGCAATATGGATTTTCAACTGCAAGTGCGACGTATACGATGAAGTGGTTTAGATCATTCAGTAATACCACGAGGTTATATCTGTCATTTAAGCATGAGACAGTCAGAACAACATTAAGTGATATTCATAAGTTATATCAAAATAAACAAACCATATCTATGGTTACCAGTTATGATTTTATTACTGCTAAGTTTGCCGAACAAGCAGAGATGGATATTAACTTGATTGGTGATTCTTTGGCCATGGTAGCTTTAGGGTATAATGATACTAATGAAATAACGTTAGATGAGTTTTTATATCATGTGAGATCAGTAGAAAGAGGTAATTCTAAGTCATTTCTCGTAGCAGATTTACCTTTCGGATCATATGAGATTTCTAGTGATCAAGCATTGCAAACTGCCATTAGGATGGTTAAGTATGGTAAAGTTCAAGGTATTAAGCTCGAAGGAGGTGAAGAAGTTGTTCCTACAGTGAAAAGAATAACTAATGCTGGTATACCAGTGATGGGTCATGTTGGTTTAACACCACAACGTCATAATAGTTTGAGTGGGTTTAAAGTTCAAGGTAATACCGTGGATAGTGCAGTTGGGATTTTCCAAGATTGTTTAGCTTTACAGAAAGCTGGGGTATTTTCTATTGTTTTAGAATGTATACCAACAAGGCTAGCAGAATTGATCACTAATAAGTTATCAGTTCCAACTATTGGAATTGGTGCTGGTCCTTATTGTTCAGGTCATGTGCTTGTGATGAGTGATTTATTAGGAATGAATGCACCAGCAGGATCCAGTAACTCTAAGTTTGTTAAAGAGTATGCTAATTTCTATGATATTGGAGTTGAAGCTTTGAGAAATTATAAACTGGATTTAAGGGGAGGCAATTATCCTAATGAAGACCATGGATATAAGATTAAAAAGGATGTTCTTCAACAGATAAAAGAACAATTAGATCAATTATAGTATAGGATATTAAATGAAGGATACCAAAGGTATAGATCTAAATAGGCTATATTAAAGATATAATAAAATAATACAATGTAAAACCTTTTAAAATTTTCCCTATAAGTGATTTTTATGATGAACTTAAATGATTAGGGTTATACCTCAATGACTCTTATCAAAGTCTGCGAAATCTCATGACAGTTGATATAGAACCAAATACAGACCCAAATATCCTTCGTCTTTTCTTTATAAGACATGGACAAACTAACTATAATATTAATAGAATTATGCAAGGACATATAAATGTCGATATAAACCAAGTTGGAATCGATCAGGCAAAATTAGTAGGGAAATACTTATCATCTATTAAGTTTGATGATTTCATCTCATCTGATTTGATAAGATGTGTTAATACCCTGAAAGAGATCATGGAATATCAAGATTGTGAATTTAGAACTACTTATAACTTAAGAGAACGTAATATGGGTCCAGTTGAAGGATTACATGTTAAACAAGCTATTGCCAAATATGGTGCTAATTATCGTAATTTAGGGGAAAAACACCATGAATTAGTACAAAGACTTGAACAAGAAATCAATAAGATTTTTGAAGATAGTACTAAAAGGAATTTTACCAATGTTGGACTTTGTTCCCATGGTGGTAGTATAACCACGTTTTTTAATTATTCTCATAAACAGGGGTATGAATTAGATGGGTTATTACCAGAGAATTTAAAAGTTCCATATAATACTTCAATATCAGTGATTGATCTTGATAAGAGTACAGGGAAGGGGATTATTAAGATGTTTGGGAATACTAAACATTTGGGTGCAGATTTAGAGGTAACTGATCAAAGAGTAAGGTAGAAGTTACTGTGAGCAGAAGTTACTGAGAATAAGGTTAGAGGTTACTGATCGCAGAGCCAAGAAAGGAGTTAACCACGCTAGAATTAAACGATGGATTAAACGAGACTCAACAAAATTCATTTATAGAAAATAGAAATATGGAAAGACAATGTAGAGATATGCAAAAACCACATAAAAAAATTCTTAAAAAGTCCATACAGAGATATAATAAATATTAAATTTATTAACGTATCTAAATGCAATATACAAGAATTAAATGCTAAACTAATTAGGAACCACTGGATTCATAGTATTAGATCTAGAAAATGATGAGTATCTTTGGAATGGATCATTTCTTTCTAATTCATATTCAGGGTTAATATTTTTCTTACTTTGTCTACGGAGATAAACTCTCTTACACCATTTCCAACCTTCAGCTTCAAGTAAGAAAGCAAGTGAAAAACCAACAGCTACACCCCATTCATAACCAATTGGTTTATGTAAGAAAACTTTAGTATTAATGACTGGGATATAAACAACTGGGAAGACAGTTACAACTCCAGCAATAATAGACCAGAATAAAAATTGATTTGACCATAAATCAATTGCAGTTTGTTTCCACCAAGGGTTTTCAGTTTCTTGTCTCATATAGAATAAGGAATTAACTGGATGAATACATTCCCAAGCCAAGATTAAGGCACACCAAGTCATATTTGCAAATGAAGCAGATCTACCTTTAAATACTAAATCACAAACATCAGGATCAGCTGAGGTTGCATTACAATTATGACCCAAGTATCCATCACCTTTACCAAAGACAATAACAACATAACATAACAAACAACTAACAGCCATAAAGAATCCATAGGCTAACATATCAATAATAACTTCCCACGTGAAAATAACGTTATTTGGAGGTTTTTCTAAAGTATCTTCAGAAGCTTTTTCTTGACCTAAACCCATAGCTGGGAAACATGAAGTTACAACAATAATCCACAATACTTCAACCGGAGATAATGGGAAAACAGATAAACCACTTTCATCCATAAATGCTAAACCAATCATTAAATAAAGTGCTTGTGCAACATTTTCAGCAAGTAATTGTAAGACAAATTTTTGAATATTGGCACTCATTCTTCTACCTTCTTCAATAGCATTTAAAATAGAAGCGAAATTATCATCAGTTAAAACCACATCACTAGCATCTTTAGCAACATCACTACCATTTAATCCCATAGCAATACCGACATCAGCCTTTTTCAATGATGGAGAATCATTAACACCATCACCAGTCATAGCACAGAACTTTTTACGACGATGTAAAGCTTCTATCATATTAACTTTAGTTTGAGGAGCGCAACGAGCAATAACTAATGGTAAAACCGGTAAACTATCAATTTCTTCTTCAGTTAAACTATCAAATTCATTAGCAGTCATAGCCATAGCTTTAACAACTTCTTCACTATAATGGTATAAGTTATGTGGTAAAATACCAACTTCCTTAGCAATAGCAATGGCAGTACCTGGGTGATCACCAGTTAACATATGAACATTAATACCAGCTCTGTGACAAGCTTTAACACTAGCAGCAGTTTCCGTTCTTGGTGGATCATAAATACCAATTAAGCCTTGGAAAATTAATTCAGTTTCAACATCTTCTCTTTTTTCGAAAGATTCACCATCTTTGATATTTCTAGTAGCAAAGGCTAAAACTCTTAAACCTTGAGAACTTAACAGATCCATATTTTTTTCTATAAATGCTTTATCTTCTTCAGTTAAAGGTCTAAGTTTTGGTTCTGTAACATTATCTTCTTGACCATACCATTGAGTACAAATACCTAAAAGTCTTTCAACAGCACCTTTAGTATAAATCTTAGTTACACCATTATGTTTATAAATAGCTGACATTCTTTTAATTGAGGAATCAAATGGGAATTCTGCTAAATGATCGTAATCATCCTTAACAACATCGACTCTGGAATAACCTAATCTTGATGTGAAAACTTGAATAGCAATTTCAGTAGCATCTCCGTGACCTTTCCATACCAATTCACCCAGATTTTCATCTTTAGATTGACTGATAATAGCAATATTAGCTAAAGTAGCAGTTTTTATCCAATTTTCAAAAAGAGAAGGATGTGGGTTTGGAAGTTTTGGAATGAAATCAATTTCTTCATCAGTATCTTGAATGTATAATGGATGATGTTTGGTATAAGATAAATCACCTACAGTTGGGTTGAAGGCTTCATTTGAATTATCAACTTGATAAGTACCAACACTTGGAATCCATACTTTCTTAGCAATCATTCTACCTTGAGTTAAAGTACCAGTTTTATCGGAACAAATATCATCAACTCCACCTAAAGCTTCTAAGGAGTCTAATTTACGAACAATGACATGTTTTCTAACCATAACTTGAGCACCAACAGCCATAGTAATAGTTAAAACCACAATTAAAGATGATGGAATCATTGATAATGCTACACAAATAGCATAAATGGCAACTTCTTTGTTAACAAGAAATTTTTGGGAAGCCATCACAACAATTGCAAAAATAACAGCAACACAAAATAAGAAAATAGCTAACCAAGCTAATTTTCTTTGTAAAGGAGTACCAACAGTAACACCTAAAATATTACCTACGAGGTTATACATAGTTTTACCCATAGCAATTGGGTATTCTCTCTTTTTAACATCTCTATCATCCAGTTTATCAACTTTAACAATGATTGAACTAGTACTTCTTAAAGAACTAGCAATTTTACCAATTTCAGTATTTAAACCAGTACCAACTACAATACCAGTACCTCTACCTTTAGAAACAATAGAAGAACTATAAGCTAGATTTAATCTGTCACCTACAGGAATAGGATTACTATAATCATCATATATAACAGTATGATCTTTAGCAACTGGTAAAGATTCACCAGTTAATAAAGCTTCATCAGTTTCTAAATTCATTGAATCGAATAATCTTAAATCTGCTGGGACAGTATCACCAACTTTGATGTGAATGACATCACCAGGTACCACATCTTCAGCAGGGATAGTAGTATCATCACCATCTCTAGTGACTCTCGCAGTTGGAGATGATAAGTTTTTCAAAGAACCCATGGTTTTTTCAGCTTTTAATTCTTGGATGAACCCAACACCAATATTGATTCCAACAACTCCAGCAATGACACCACCACTAATCCAATCCTTAATGGCTAATGCGATGACCATAGAAATAATCAAAACTAAAATCATAGCATTGAACACTTGATGAGCCATAATTTTTGAATAACTAATCTTATCGTCTTCACCAAGATTATTCTTACCAAGTTGTAAAGCTTCCAGAGCTTGTTTCGAAGTTAACCCATTGGTTAAGTCCACATTATATTTTTTTGTAACCTTTTCAATCGATACTCTATAAGGTTCGAAAGATATTTCTTCCGATGAAGTATCGGTATTTATTCTTTCCTTTATCGAAGACATGATTGAACAATGAATCTAGGCTATACGGGGAATCGTTTATATTTATAATTTTATTTCCGATTATATAATCCTCAATCTTATCTGACAAGAAAAAAATAGCCAAGAAGCTGGAACCTCAGAAATTTTCTTGTTATGTAAAGGACTACGAGCCACTGAAACTTCCGCAATATGAATGGTGAATTCAAGGAAGGTGGAGAGAATATAGGAGATTGCAAGCAGAGTAATAAGTAATGGAATATTTGTAAATATCTCTATCATAATGATAAGAAACAATTTGGGGGTTCGGACATCATTACTTTTAGAGACAGGATTATATTCTTCATACAGGATTAATCCCTTCAGACAGGATTATCCAAGACTGGATTGGAGTTGGATCCACGTTTGCTACCAAAGTATATAAATTAATTATCATGCATCTAATTTTACTTAGGCAATTTTAAGGATAAGTTTTAGTATTCTTGACTTTGAGTTTCTTGGCTGTCCGGCTCCTAACCGAGGTAGTGTACTTTGCGATGTGATTTTGAGTGTCGAAAATCAAAGTGAAAATTTATTCAACGGTTTAATTACATGGAATTATAAGTGTGGTTATTAAGTAATCAACTTATCATCATCTAATAACCGAAGATTCATTTATTGATTAAGGTTTGAATGAGATAGTTGATTTAGTAGAATACCTCGGATAAATCTTGGGTTTTCAACTAAGTCATTAATCTCATGATGTAACAATTACGATGGTCATCTATTTTTCTGTCACCAGGTTAGTCAGATGACTAAAATGTCAAGTTACTAATCGGATCTTATCTTGCATTTCGAAGGTTTTCTTACCGTTGATGGTATCCAAAATTCAAAAAAATGCATAGAACAAAATATCCCTAAATGGAGTTAATTTATTAATTGTAGTAGTATATTAACCAAAGGCTTGGGATCAAAGCTGGGATGATATTAATTGACCATTTTATTGTAGGTTTTTACGTTTCTGTTGTTTGATGTGCTAGGTGTTATATAACAATAGTATTATCTAAACGATGTACATTACTTTCTTTCTAAAATTGTATGACTTACGTACACCAACACTATGACCTTTAATAGTTCTCGTATTTTATACTCATCTGGTACAACCTCACCTCGATTTGTCTCGGCCTCGTCTTAATTGAACATCTGTTTTAATGGAGGATACTCAGATACTTGAAGCTATTGATCAAGGTTCTTTTCAATATGCTAAATCTTTAATTAAAATCAAACAATCTAAACATCGTCAACTGAGTTATTATCCTGCATTGAATGCGTTTTTATTATTCAATCAAGGTCAAACTGTTGAATGTTTAGAAGCCTCATCTACATTATTAAAGCAAACTCCTACTGATCCCAGGACCACTGACTTATTATTTAGAATATTTAGTGCTTATGGTAAAGAAAAGGAAGCCAATCAAGTTTATGAAGGTTTAGTCAAAAGATTCCCAAATAATTGTGAACCAAATCTTTTACAATGGTTTGAGAATAGTCTAAAACTGGGGAATTTGAAAAGTTTACAAAAAGCTAGTCTTAATTTATCTAAAATTAAAAATGATCGTAAATATAAATATTGGTGTGCCTTATCCTGTTATTTGTTATCTGAAAGTTTAATAGATGATGATAAACAATATCAATTATTCAGGACTTTAGGTAGTAGAATTGTTGATGAATTCTCACCAGAATCGACTCATGAATTGTACATAAAGACTAAACTTTTAGGTCCAAATAGTGTAGAAGTTATTGAAAAATTCGAAAATCTGAAGCCTTTAGATTTAGATATGAGGATAGAATACCTTGAAGTATTAAAATCTGATACTGAAAAATTATTTACTTATAGTAGTAAATTATTATTTGATATGGACTTTAATGATTTTAATACTTGGAAGTTATTTATCTGGTCAGCCAAAGAGTTGAAGAAACCTTTGGATGAGATTAAACAGAAGATTACCAATTATACTAAATCAAGAAATTCGAAATTAGCTTTAGTGGAATTAAGTAAAGTATATGAAACTGATTATGATAAAAGTATATTAGAATATTATGAAGCATATAAAACCAAATTATGTTGTTTTAACGATATAACTCATTATAATAATAAATCTATTATTGATAAGATTCATGATCTGAATAAAGAACTTTCAACTCAACCAATCACCATTCAAACATTGAATAATTATGTCAATAATCAAAAGTTATTACTTCATTTCAACACCACTGACGATGAATACTTCAAGTTAAATTGGGAAATTTATAATAAATTCCTTCCCTTAATAAAAGGTAAAGCTGATACTGATTTTTATATGGCCAATGATTTAATACTTATCAATTGTATTCATGAATTATCCAAGAGTTTAGATCATAAAACCATTTTCAAACAAATCTTACTCCTTAGGAAATTAACCAGTCATGATCCTTTAGATTTTAGAGTACAATTATGGTTAGTCAAATTATATTCACTTGTGAATATTAATGATCTTATGATGGGGATTTATGATACTTTAAAGATCAGAATGATCCAAATTGATACTTTAGGACACTTTGTTATAAACAATTTATCACTTCAAGCACCTTCAAGAAATAACCTTAACTACCTTATTAACAACTATAGGTTTTACTTAACCTGCGAACAAGATTTACAAGAGAATCTTGTCAAGAGTTTTGACCAACAAATTTATAACAAATTACCAAATTTCATTCAATTTAGTAATAAACTAAGTAATTCATTCCTATATTTCCAAACCTTTCTTGAAAGTTGGAAGTTGATTAGAATTTTAGGCGATAAAACTTATGAGAGTTATTTCAAAGCCAAATTAAGAGAAATGGCTATTAAATGTATTGATAGTGATATTATTGATAATAGAGACGATGAAATTTTATGGAAAAATTTAGGTTTTAATAAACCTTTGTTAACCTTTGAAAACACTGCTTCAAGTAAATTAAAACTTGATTATTTAAAAGAGATTTACTTACTTGACAGTAAGGAACAACATTTAAAACTATACAATAAACTTTTAGAACAAAAGAAATTTAATAAATTTGATAATTGGATATACAGAATTTATTATAATTTGTTTAAATTGAAAACCAAAATGAATGAATCAGAATTGAATTCTATTAAGAATTATATTTTGAAGAATTTCAAAATCACAAAGGTTGATATTCCCAATCCATTAGATGCTTCTTTTACTTATATTTGGGTTAGTTTAATAGAATTAACTAAAATTGTTGATTATTATGTTAATCTGATTAATCCAAATATTGCTAAAGAAATCATTAAATTGAATAGGAACCTTATAGGTGAATTAGCCACTCATGAACACAAGCAACAACAATTGAAACAGTTAGACGATTTAGCTATAGAATTGACCAATGAAACATGGGAAATAGATATTTCAAAGGATTATATAAAATCATCATTTGATATTTTTCATGATTCATTAGTGAAAAGCTCTTACACACATATTAAATAAACGAGCTGTTCTTATTTATTACTATCTTTTACACTCTTATTTATTCTTTCTGCGTAAGTTTGTAGGTATAAATTTCATTTGTTCATCTGTGTTCTCTATCTCTTTAAATCACTCAATCATCTCACCAACACTGTTTAAACCTATCTCATCAACACTCTTTATCAAACATATCTAATCAACACTCTTTAAACATATCTCATCAAATAATATCAAACCTATAAATTAATATTCAAACCCATCATATTAGCCATATCATTGATCCTACCTATCCCCTGATTCAATAGATACTTCCTATAAGTTAAATCATGCTCACCATTGATCTTAAACTCTTGTCGTAAAAATCCCATTAATTCTTGCTTTTCATGATGTTTATAAACTACCCTAACAACTTGTTTATAAATTGATCGTATTTGTTGACGAAAGAGAAATTCTTCTAATGATAAAGTCAGACCCAATTTTAGTCTTCTTGGAGTTGGAATCATTTCGCGAGATTATATAGATATTGCGATACATGTAATAGAAGATGAGATTGGTGATTTTTACTAAAAGCTTACAGAGTTTTTTAATTAGTTTGGAGAACTTATGGTGATTTTCCATTTTCCAAAATAACATGTTCAACATCAAACACCCACCAAGAAGAGAAAATTCAAGCATCACGTTCATTCATTCTTATTTACATACCTTTTAAAGGAAGGTATTAGTCCATTTAATCTCCATCTCCATCGTAATTTATTTTGTAATGTAGAAATCCAATTCATTTCTTCATGAAATAAACCCCTAGAATTGAGTAATTTCAATCTATCCACAAGTTTATTCGAATGCAGGTTTGATCTTATTTGTATTGATTTAAAGATATTTAATAATTTCAAATTCTTCAGTTCACTGAAATGGTCATTTTCTTCAGTATCATATAATTCAGTCAAGAACTCTTCATAAATATCAATACACTCAAAACAAATAAATTCATTAAATATGTTATTAACATTGGTAGCATTGGCACTACTATAATTAGCTTTAAATCGTTTGTTACTTATAATAGAACTAATTTCATATAATGGTTTATCACATATATCACAATATTTTAAAAGATTTTTACCAGGTAATTCCCCAAAAATGTTCTCCAAGTTTTCAGCACCTGTCAAACTATCACACGATATTCTTCTTTTATTTCTGAAAATATCCTGTGGTTCATGATTAATTCTTTGTTTGAAATTTGCTAATGATTCCTGACGACGTACCGTATAATTTATACTAGGCATTGGAGGTTTCAAATAATCTTCTATTAGAATAATGGGTTCTTCATTTTCTTCAAAACTCTCGTCAAATTCAGTAGTCATATTTTGAGTGTTGGCAATGGTATCTATAGATGTAAAGCTAACATCTTCACTCGGTATATCCCTAATTCTTTGTAAATCCAGACTAATTGGAGATCTGGGCAGTTCTTTTAGCTTTGATCTGGATTTCTTTAATGGTGGGGGAAATGGCAATGAGGTAAGGGTAGAATTGTCTATTAGATCAAGCCTTGAAGGTTGATGATGTAGTCCAGGATGTTGTCCTATTATTGAAGATTGATGCAGTAGCATCAGATGATTCTGGTCGACAGGTGGTGGATGTCGAGCCAGGCGTAGACTTTGGAGATCCATCAAGATACAATTTAGATCACTCGTCTAATAATAATTGTTTATTTACTGTGCGAAATTTTGACTGCAAAATACGACATTGATGACATTCTCGAAGCTTAAGAAGTGGGACGGGTAAAATCAAGGGGTTAAATCAAGGGGCCACTGTAAGAGATTAACATTAAGTGTTATTGGGTTTGTAATTTTCTTTAGTGTCAAGGGATTTTACTGTCGAAGACTTTACTGTAAAAGTATTATAATTGAATAATATTTCTAGCCGAATCAATCGCCCGAGGAAAAAATAGTTGCAAAAAACATTTAAAGAAACAATTGCAAAAAACAATTGAAAGGAACAGAGACAGAGAAAACATCATATGCACATTCATTAACCCCTAGAACTTAATAAACTCAAATAACAAGAATCACCATCATTAAAATCATTAGCCCAATCTTGTATATCTTGAAAAATCCTAGCACTTATAGCTTTATCCATTTCCACTTCTTGTTGTCTCATTTTATAACATAACTCTTCACACATTTCTATCAAGATTGGTATACCTTTAAATTCTTGTTTACGTTTGAATTCAATGATTGATTTCAAATTGGTTATATTAGTATATTTCATTTCTAGCACATTCAAATTATCCAAATAATCTGTCATTAAAATGAGTGGTAAACATTGATTAGTTAATAATGGACAATTGTTTAATGATAATCTTTCAACATTATAATTACAATGGATTGATATATCCCAAACTGTTTTATCAGTTATATGACAACCTGCTAATCCAATTGTTGATAAGTTTACATTATTCTTAATTAATTTACCTATACTAGCATCAGTAATTAATTGACCTCTATTTTTCCTACCAAAATTTATACTAGTCAATTTACTACAATGAGCTGCGAGATGATAAATCCCAGCATCAGTAATCAATTCACAACCTCTGAAGTCAATGGTTTCTAAATTAGGACATCTTTGACTAATATGCATTAAATAATTATCATCAAGTAATTTTGATCCACAAATTGCTAAATGTTTGATTTTGTTACTATTTACAAAGAATTCACTACCAGGTAAAAACTTTGGACACATGAAAATCTCCAAGGTAGTTAAATTTGCAAAATTGAATTGTGATAAGTATTGATCAAATGATGAATTTTTTAATTGATATAATTTATTTAATTTAAATTCTTCAAGTCTAATTTGATTTTGGTTAGTACTTAAGTATTGGAATAATTTAGTTTCGTCATCGAAAAAGAATCGTTTACTTAAGATCTCTCTCGTTACTTGATTAAATAATCTATTAACCATTAAACAATTACTCATAACTTGGCAATTGGTTTGTGGATTGATAGTTAATGATTCTTTAGCCATTTCTTTATCACCATGTATTAATAATGCATGATTAAAACTTTCAGGTCTTCTCCTAATAACTGGTTTATTGGTATTATCATTTTGATAGGATGCAAATTCTATAATTTTATAGACAATTTCAGGAATTTCAAATATATTAACTTTAGGAGTCTGGATTAGTTCTGGTTCTTGAAAAATCAATTTCTTAGGTTTTTCTAAAAATAAAAAATCCGTAGATGGAACTCTAATTGACATTGGTGATGATAAATCAGTGATTTCAGCATCAACATCAACACTATCATCAATTAAATCAGGTAATGATTCTAAATCATAATCAGATTCACAACTTGAATTAGAATAAAATGAATTTTCTGAATCTGAATTATCTCTATAGTTATTATCTCTATAATTTGGTAATGAAGTTATAGAAGACATTCTAGATAATGGTAATAATGGCTTCTTTCTTCTGGAATTTCTTCTCTTTAATGAATTTCTTTTACTGATTGATATATTATTATATGATTTACATGATTTTATTCTTTTTAACCCATTTTCTGCTAAACTGGTTTCATAAGCTAACCGTTTTTCATCAGGGTAATAATCATAGATTCTATTAACAATATTTTTTTGATAAGGTAATGGTTCAGTTTTATTATAACAGGAATTCATGGTATGATATTAAATTAATTATTAAATAAAAGAAATTAAAAAGAACTAAAAACTAATACATAAATTTTAAGGATTGAATAGGGTGAGTTAAAGTATATAGTGAATATCAAATAAATGAGTCCACTTAACAATTTTGATGTATTATCTAAATGACTTGATGTAAGTATCAAGTATTAATATGCCAACTATAGGAGTAAATACAATAGTATTAAAAATTCTTGGAAATTTAATATATCAGGGGCTTTTGCTTGGTTTTATAAACTTCTTCTGGTGGCAAGTACCTTGAGTTTAAGATTATTTTCCTATGTTAATCGAAGATGTTAATCAATTATTAGGTTAACCAACCAGCAATTTCTAGTAGATTTTTCGAACGGTACCAGCTGGAATGCAATTTCCTGTGTTTCTTTGTACTATTTTTTGCAGTCATTCTCAACAGTGCTGGCTTTCATTTCCTAATCAAGTGCCGCACCTAAATGCAGCTGCAAAAAATTTTGCAGCAAACCCCAACCACACCACATCTATTTTTTTCATCGAATGAACATAAAACTGTAAAACGCCAAATTAGGAATATCATCCTGCTTAATTAATGATTAAGGTTACATATTTTCTATATGGGGAAATACTATTGACATTTTAACTCTCGTTTATGATAATATCTCCTAATAATGCATATCTATACAGATTATAGATTTATAACTGGTTATAGTAAGTTACTGGTTTAATTAATTTAATTTCTGCCTTACGTGTAATTTTAGAGTATGAGATTATTATTAGCCAATTGATCATATTCGTTTCATGAGATGTTGTATATTTGGTAGATTACTGGTTTCTTACAATTGTCGTAATTATAATTGTATATCAGTAGTTAATGCAAAGCAGCCTGTTTTATTGATATTACCGAGTTAAAATAATTGCAAGCAACTATAGATCTACATTTCCTGATATACATAACAATCTGTTACAAATCCATATATCGTATTTCGTATTTCGTGTTTTTTATTTTGGTATGTTGCAAATATTTTTGATTTCTGCGAAAAATGCTGGTTATAGCCTTTCAATAATAAACATACCTTTTTGACACCAGTTTTATTTTTACGGAGAATGCCTTTGTTGTAAATCGTGTAATTTAAACAATATCGATACTTTACAGTTACTGGTAGTAAAAGTTGTACATTGTTACTCAATGATGCCGTCTTCCTATATACTACTCTCGTCTATGCTAAACCCTATTAAACCCGTTTTAAAGCAAGTCGTGTAAAAGAATAAAATATGCGGTTATCTAAGCCAGAACACCTCCTTACATTAGAAATGATAATCATAGATTAATACTAAAACATACGTTTTGATGTGTCTTCGTGCCTTAAGCAGCTCATTGGTACCTGATCACTAATTATTCGTACCTGATTATTAAAGATGATCTCTAACCAGATTTGGTAGATATGGCTGGTATAAAACGCAGTATAATATAAAAGTGCCGTGGCTACATTCCCAAAACTCAAATTAGCTTTCGAAAAATGTTAATATCAATGCACATGACCCAAATTGGCAAAACTATCTACTAATGTTTTTCAAACTTAACTTATCCTCAAAGATAACCCATTGAAAACGATGCCCTCTTCACTATATATTCATATCCTCCTATTGATTTCTTGGAATTTTTCCGAAAAAGCAATTTATCCGGTGTCATCTGACACCCTTGATTTTCTTTTCGTGAGAACTTCCATAGATTCACAGAAACCCGGAACTAATCTAGGTAAATCACTCACAGCCGCCATCTAAGAACCAACGGTTTACTCCTGATTTATAGAGGATATACATAGTGGAATTTGAAAGGGGCTTATCACTATAAACATAGACAAATAGATTAAACTTGAAAACTAATAGATTAGATCAATATGCCTAAGAAATCTACCAATACCTCTAAACAGACATCGTTATTTGCTATTAGGTTAAAGAATCACGATCATGATGTTTTAGTTTTAAAGGGGACTTCACAAGATGCAGCATCAGCCTTACTTACTGGGAAGATTGCCTTATCAGTTAATGAACCCTTCACTATTAAGAAATTATCCCTTAGATTATATGCTACATTAAGATTGAATTGGAATGAAACTGTTCATGCTACAAAAGCTTATGATAGAAATATCCATCATGAAAGAAAGATTTATGAATATAATTGGGATAATATGGAAATTTCTAAGTATTTGAACAATATGTATGAGAATACTAAAGGTTCTAATGATACTGAAAGTTCTATAGGTATGTCAAGAACTAGTTCATCAAGTTCATTAAAGAGTTTAGGAAATTTTAGATCAAAATCATCACAAAACTTATCAACACTTTCAAAAATATCTCCAAATGGTTCATCTTCCAACTTATCAGTATTATCAACGGCAAGTTCTTCAAAAGGGGGAAGTCATACTTTAGTTCAAGGTAATTATGAATTCCCATTTAGTGCAATTTTACCAGGTGATATTCCGGAGTCCGTTGAAGGTTTACCGGGTGCATCTGTTATTTACAAATTAGAAGCAACTATCGATAGAGGTAAATTCCAACATCCTATGGTTGCTAAGAAACATTTAAGAGTGGTCAGAACCTTAACCACAGATTCTGTTGAATTATCAGAATCTGTTGCTGTTGATAATACTTGGCCAAAGAAAGTTGAGTATTCATTAACAGTTCCATCCAAGGCAGTTGCTATTGGTTCCGGAGTTCCAATTACTTTACTGATTGTGCCTTTATTAAAAGGGTTAAGATTAGGTGAAACCAAAATCACTTTATGTGAATATTACTCTTATATAGGATACGTACCACCAGTACATAATGGTGAAAGAGTAATTGTAAAGAAAACCCTTCCAGCTCCAAATGAAGATGATCCAAATTTCCAATTAGATAAATGGCAAATTGATGCTACTTTAAGGCTTCCTGCCAGTTTATCTAAATGTACTCAAGATTGTGATATTTTAACTAATGTTAAAGTTCGTCACAAAATTAAATTTGCAATCGGGTTAGTTAACCCTGATGGTCATGTTTCTGAATTAAGAGCTTCATTACCCATAACATTATTCATATCTCCATTTGTTACAGTTAGAGCTATAGCTGATGTTGATCATCACCAAATTAACGATCATGTTGGAACATCTTCTCATTCTAAACATGAAGTACCTCAAACAGAAGAGGAAGAAGAGGAAATTTTCACAACTGATATTTCTCAAACTCATAATCATAGTCATAATCATAGTCATACCAATTTATCAAATTTAACATCAGGTAATCCATCAAATAGTAGTTCATACACTTCATTTTCAGGTATAGTAGCACCTCCATTATATGAACAACATATTTATGATAGGTTATGGTCGGATATTTCACCACTTGAATCACCATTGAGCTCAGGAGCTTCAACCCCAAGAGGATTTAATATCCCTAATCAACTGGCCCTGGCTCCTGGTGGAGTTCATGATTTTAGCATGTCCCCTATTGATACTGCACAATTGACTGAAAACTTGAGGATTTTGAGTTTACAAAGACAAGCCCAAGAGAGCTCTCAAAGATTAGCTGAAGCCAATGCAAGTGGTCATAGATCAGCAGATCCAGGTTCCAGCTCAGCACCTAATGAAAGGGCAGTATTTAGTTTAGATGGAGAAAACCATTCAACTGATTATTTCAATAGAAGACCAAATTTATCCAGTCGTAATACTACTAGTCTTGCAGGTTTAGCATCACCAGGAGCTGTTTCACCAGCTATACATTTATCAAGAACTCATTCTGAAAGTGTATTAAATTCATCAGAAATGTCACAAGTACCATCTTATAGTCAAGCTATGAAATCAGATGCTAGTGAAGATGCTTTAGCTCCAGTTTATCACCCACCATTACCAGGATCACATATTGATTTAGAAACTATTAATAAAAATTATGAAGAAAGTATAGTTAGATCTAAATCACCATTATCTGGAGGTTCAAGTTCTACTAATCTTCGTAATTTCAAATCCACCAATTCATCACCAACATCATCAGGAAATGCTTCCAGTACTAATTTAGCAGGTTTAGCATCTACAAGTGTTTCACCCCCTGCTACAACTAGTGTTGCCAAACCTTCCAGTAGTGCATCAGATAGAACCGCAGCTATAGGTCATGGTCATCAAACGCCATTACGGTCTAATTCGAGTTTATCACTTCATAACTTACATTTCTTACATAAAAAGAAGGATAAAAAGTAAATATCATAAAGAAGAACATTTATAGCAGAGCTAAGCCTATGGTCATAAGGATATGGAAGACCACTAAAATAGAAATTAAATATATATTCATTATACGACACGCGACATCATAAAATACACGACACCGTATATAACACTAGAATAGTGCGGCAAGTGCGATCAAGTCACTATGTTTAGGGACAGAACTAACCTATACCTTTCGTATCGTCGAACCATACCACGGGGAGATATAGAGATTAATCGATTTGATAATCTAGCTGAAGAGGAAGAAGGGTTGATGGGGAGAAGGAGAACAACAAAATATCGAGATGAAGGAGGATCAATTGAGTTACAACCCATAGCACCATCAATCTTTGATATTTCCAAACAATTAGACGATGGTTTAGCTCATATTAAGAGTCAAACTACAGAATTGAATTCTTTATATAAGAAATTACTAATAACGAGTGCTAATGATAAACCTGAGATTGAAACCAAGATCGAGAATTTGAATTACCAAATCACCAAGAAGTTTGAAAATTGCTATGTATTGATTAAGAAATTTGAATTCTTGGAAAAGAATCATCAACGATTGAATTTAAATTATTCAAATACAGAATTATCAATGATTGATAATTTCAAGAAGAATTATGCACTTAAGATCCAGGACTCATCATTAATTTTCCGTAATTTACAGAATAATTATATAAAATTCTTAAGAGATGATGATTATGATGATTCAAACGATACATCAAGGCTTTTATCAAATCCCAGATCAGAATTGCTTCTTCAAGAAGAAGAAAATACAAAGAGTATTGAGAACTACTCCAAGCAAGTGTTGCAAGAAACTCAACAACAGTTACAAGTTCAAAGAACATCTAATGACCAATTTCTTCAACAGAGAGAAAGAGAGATATCCAAACTTGCTATGGGGATTCTAGAGATTTCTACAATCTTTAAAGAGATGGAGACATTAATAACCGAACAGGGGACAATTTTAGACAGAATTGATTATAATATTGAAAACACGGCTCAAGATTTAAAGGACTCCAATAAACAATTATTACAAGCTAAGACTTATCAACAACGTACCACCAAATGTAAGATTATACTTTTATTGACTTTGGTAGTGTTTGCGTTATTGCTTGTGTTTTTAATGAAGCCTGCACTGGCCCCAGCACCCGCACCAGCACCAGCGCCCGAGAGGCCAAGCATTGATAAGCCAGAGGAACCAAGTATTGAAAAACCTGTAATTGACGAGCCTAATGAAATTCCAAATAGTCCTGATAGAGTATAATATACGTTACACTTATATATAAATCAATACTATACATTTTACTCTATAAAAACATAATAATACATCCAATGAATTGAAGTTAAATTCAACTTCTTTCCTATACAATAATCAATAGTAACACCAAAGAATTCAAACTGGGTCATTTCAATTGTCATCTCCAAGATTTGTTTGTAGAACAAAAAAAGTTTAAATCATTCCATAAGGCCCATCTCTTCTAGGACCTTGTTGTCTTTGACCATTAGGTCTACCAAATGGGGCCTTCTTTCTTCCACCTCCTGCACCACCAAGTGCGAAATCTGGATTGTTTGCTAAGGCATTATCGGATGCGGTTGGAATTGGCCTATATCTTTGAGGATGCATAGGTGCTTGATTCAAAGGTTGATATTGTTGTTGAGGAGGTGATTGTTGGAATTGAGGTTGATATTGTTGTTGTTGTGGATAAGCAGTTTCTGCTGGTGGGAAATAAGAATCTTGAACATTATAATAACCTGGTTGTTGTTGTTGTTGTTGTTGATATCTAGGATTAATGGCTCTTTGACTAACGCTTGTAAAATCAGATGAAGCATCTGAACCTTGTAAGATTTCATCCGAACCATCACTTCCACGATTAAATTTAAGTTGTTCATCATCATTTAATTCAGTAAAAGGTCTATGGCCTTCTACTTCAGGATGATGTTCGAAAACACTAGCATTATAAGGTGGTCTATTCAAAGGAGCATTCAAAGGAGCATTTAATGGTCCGTTAGGAGGATAAGGTACATTTGATCTTGGTGCATCATTAATAGTTGGAGTTGCAACATTTGGTGTAAATGAAGGAGCCATTTGTTGTTTAGAAGAAATTGGAGTATTTGGACCATTTACAAAATTAATTTGAGCATCTTCATAATGTGATTTATTGGAAGAGCCAAATGAAATAGTTGAAGGTTTATTATGTTGAGTAAGATCATTGACAGCTTGTGGAGAAGCATTATAAAGACTAGTATTTTGATTCAAAGGTTTGAATTCATAATCTTTACTTATTGAACTATTATCATCAAATTTTGATTTGAATCCATTTGATGGTGGCATAAATGTACTGGTAGACATTGTAGTATTATTAAATTTATCATCAAAGTTAGTTAATTCATCAACAGATTCATTATCATAAGATTTATCATTATTGAATCTTAAAGCCACAAAAAGGAATACCAAACTGATTAAATTTGCAGCAGCTGAGCCTACTAAAATCCAAGCTGTCCATGAAACATTTGGAGTAAATACTACTATAACAATAACTGCAATTAAAGTGGTGGCAATAAAACTGATAATATTAAATACTATGCTGAATATTAATAAACCACTAGAAGCAAAATGACAAATAAAAATCAAAATCAAACAAATCAAATTAAAACCACAAGCGATAGGACAAACTATAAACACCTTAGCTAAAGTGTCTCTAATAGAATCACTTAATAACCAATTAACCTTATTGTCCTTATCACTTAAAGTATAAGGATAAGTTGCACTAGGACAATCTTTTGAATCAGTACTACAATAACCTAAGATTCCATAGTTATAATCTGAGGTTGATCCAATACTAAACGATGATACTACTGGAGTGGAAATAGTTGCTAATAATAGAAACACAAATGATACTAAAATCAATATAAGCGATATTGTATGAAACCCTGCCGATGCCATTTTCACTCTGTTTTATATGAAGTAAGCGATTGACTAGCAATATAAACTATAAGAAAGTATAAGGAATCAGTTCTTGTTGATATAGGGGCGGTGAATCAATACCGTTTTAAAACGCGCGTAGGATGTGGCTGGCTTGCTTGTCGATCTATGTCGTACGACATGAGCAGAGCCGTACCTTATCTACACAGTTATAGAGCCATAGAAAGGGTGGATATTAGGGGAAAGTTAGGGAAGAAAAGGGATTTTAAGGTCATGAAGGTAAAGATATTATTATTCAAGTGATTTCGTAATTTTGTAAACCTCTCTATAAATTATTCACATAAGACATTTACAAACTTGTCCAGCTCCTGGTTCGAAGCACTCAGCCTTAACAATCATGATAAGCCAACGTACAGAACTTAGTAAACAGAGAACCTGTTGGCGTTGACTTGACAAAAGTGGTGATAAATTATTACAACTTTAATTTACTGTGAATTTTATTAACTATAGAATAATTTAATGACTATAAAACTAAATATAACTTTATAAAATAAGATTTCACCTTCATATGATATCGTACGGTTTATGTTACAGCCGCAGCGGTATAGGGGATGGTGGAAAAATCGCGCTAAGTCTTCGTGCCCTCATACCATATATCCGGTACTTCAAGAATATATCTTTCCATAGCTTCTCTGAATCTAATTCTATATTGCTTTGGAGTGACAATTGTGGGATCTTTACCCTTTTTACCTCCAATTAAATTATTACCTTTAACCCAATTTTCAACTTTTTTATCCCATGTAAATGTCCTTAACCAATCAATTATACCGATATAAAGCTTATTAGATGAATCATTGATTCCTATCACTAATGAATAATCCATTACATCCATAGCTGATAAAAATGACGTATCATTAAATAATGACCCTCTTAATAATTTTTTCAGGTTTTCTTTAACAAATACTGGTGATTCATAAATATACTCAACCATATTCTCATCTAAAAGAACTTCATCTTCTTTACCGGTTTGAGTAACATGTCTATTCCTCATTGATCCTTTTAAATCAAAGATTCTTGTGGTTTTAATATTATAAAATAAATTCTCCATAATTAAGAAATCCATTTTAAATATCTTTCCAGTTATTGAATTCTTTATATGAATCTGATAAAATCCAAATATCTTTGCTAATGCTGTAGTTAATGTATTAAACATTGACTGGGAAATATATTTGAAGTAGAATGGTGCCATGGAAACAAACGATTCTAATTCTGATTTAGATAACTCTTTAACAATGAATCTATTATCCAATGTCTTTAAGAAATTAGATCCACTCTTACCTCCACTAGAATTCCATTTAATACATCTGGATAAACTTTGAATGAATTTATCGTCTTTCCCACATGATTTCCTTAATGCTTCGAATTGTTCACTATAGAAAATCTTACATGATAATTCAGTTGTACCATCACTGAATTGATACTTTAAATGAGTAGATTTATTCTTGGTCATAATTGTTTCAATATCATTAGGTTTCCTACGATTATCTCCGGCGTTTTTGAATTTCCTTTCAATTTTAGCAAAACTAGTGATTTTCTTATTATTGACTTCATTAGTATCTAATTTCGTATCATTTTCAACATCTGCTGCCATTGATTTGATTTTCTGTTTATAGTCAGTAGTTGATAAACAAAATGCTACTAATGAACTTGGTTCGTCTTCTCTAACAATTATATCTGAATCTGCAAATGTATGTTCAGTACTTTCCAAAGGATATTCTAAAGGATCCCATAATGATGCCGATCTATCAGCCCAAAAGTTGGTAAGTGATTTTAAAAGTGATACTCTTTCAGGTTGAGGAATATCTAAAAGTCCTTTCCTTTCTTTCTTATCTATTTCTTTCTTATCCTTTGATTTATCTACTTCTTTCTTATCCACTTCTCTTTTATCAAGTTCTCGTCTATTCATGTCTCTCCTTTCAGGCTCCCTCCTATCACTACTCTTATTACCTTCATCTATCTCCTTCCTTGAAGATCCCGTTCCTACTTTCTTTAACCTCCTTCTCTCATCATCATCAACGTCTACTACATCTTCAATCTTATTATAAATCTCAACAATTGGCTTGGATTCAACAATCGGTAATGCTTGACGTTTATTCTTAGCATTATTCTTTGCCTTACTTAATTCCCTTTCTCTTTGAGCTCTGAATTCTCTAGAAATTTGATCGAAATTCATTTGATCAAAGTAATTGGTCAATTGTGTGACTTTCCCTTTATTCAGTGAATTGGATCCTATGGAGACATCAGATGCTTTATGATTTAAATGTTCATTCCGCTCATTTTGCAATAACGCTTCCATTTGTGTTACTTTATTACCAACATTATTTAAGGCTTTAGGTAACTCTACTTCATTTTCTTTAACTTTCTCATCGATTTCAACTGATGGTTTATCCTTATCGGTGATTTCATCTTTATCATTATATCTATCTAATAAAAAGTTCCTTAAATGGAATTGAGTGATTCTTGTAATTTCATTTTCACTTGGTAAATAATCATCCTCGAATTCATTGAAATCATTATACCATTGTACCCCTAATTCTTGTAATTGAGTTAAAATCGAATTCAATGATAAATAATTGGTAGGTAATGTCAGATTGAAAATGGTTAAAGTTTCTTGTTCAATATGTGATTCTTGTTCATTTAATTTAACCTTCAATTCAGCAATTCTTTTAGATCCATCTTCTTCTTGACCAAGAGTATCAACTTTAATTCTATTCAAACGTTTAGAAATACTCTGAAAGAATCGTTTACTCTTGGTTCTAATAGAATCAAAAGAATCAACCTTTAAAGAAATTTCTATTGATGGATCATATTCAATTTGTTTCCTTGGTACAATCACTTCATAACTATCAATAGATGAATGAGTAACCTTAATAGCCATATCATTAAACCCGAAATATCTAACATGAGATTTGAAGAAATCATGTTTACATTCACATTGATGATTCAATGTAACATTCTTGCCCCAGAATGCAACTTCAAAATACTTCCCAACTGACATATAATAAGTATCATTACTCATAGGGACAACTGGGGTTGAATAATTACATTCTTTACAAACACTCCATATAGTTCTTTGATTAGTATGCTGCGGTAAAGTATCATACTTCTCAACCATCATATCTATCTTACTGTTACCATGAACATAATTTCTTGAATGATATAACATTAAATCTCCACATTCTTTACATTCATTAAAGGATTCACTAAACATTTGATCCAATTGTAATCCCAAACATTTATCATTATCAGTATAATAATCCACCACTATAATGTTAGGTCCACTACATGGTGTATTATATTTTAAGGAAATATTTGAATATAATAAATGGATGTTTTTATGGAAGATTGGATAGAGTTGATAACAAGGTAATTTCATATAATTAACCCAATTTCTTGATCTGATTTGGAATGTATTACTTAATTTCTTTAATTTATTATTACTGACAAACTTTAAATATTGTAAGAAATCTTGGGTTTGATTCGGTAATTTGTTAATATCGATATTTAACCTTAAATCTTCAATAATTTGTGGTTCTATATCATCCATGGATTCGGTATTTAACAATTCATTATGTTCTTTATTGTGGATATAATATTCAATAAAGGCCTGTAACACATTCTCCAATGGCGTTGGAAGTGAAAACTTTGATGATGGTGATGTACTGATAGTTCTACTAAGGAAAAGATCAACATATTCCAATACTTCTTTCTCATCAGGCATGAATTCTACAGTTAAAGAATTTTCATCTATTTCATCTTTAATCATTGTAATCTTATCAACAATGGTTTTGACCAGATCATCAACATCATCTCCTTGTAAACTAAGACAATGATCTTCAAAATAACTCTTTTCAAATTTGGCATTCATCTTTGTTAACATTAAATTCTCGGTAGTATACTTAATAGAATTTAATACCTCTTCATCACCTCCTCTAAGTACAATAGTAAAACCCAATTGAACATCAGTACCTGTAAAACAACTAAATGTCTTTATAACATTATTATGAAGATACTTCTTAACTTCGAATTTCTTACAAGTACCTAAACTACCTTTCTTGAAGAATAAATCATTAACTGATTGGAAAATGTCTCCTTTTGTATACCTCGAGATTCTCTCTATAACTTGAGGTTTAGTGTTAGAAATAACTGTAATATTAGCTTCTTCTAATAAAGTTTCAGCTAATTGACATACAGTATCACCAACGACAATAATATCAGGCTCCAAGGAAATTAACCTCGACACCAAATTCGTAATATAAACACTTTGTTGAGATTGTACTATTCTTAAACTAATGAATTGTTCCTTTTGTTTAAGATACTCTATAGGGAACATCAATAATGCTATTTTAGGGTTATCGAGGCTTTTAGCCATTCGTTTAGAATCGATGTTTTTCGTCATTATAACCCCTTCAACTAATGATGTCTTTTCAATATTACCACCCGGAATTCGCTTAATCTTTATATACTGTTTGATATCTAAAGTATCAGTAATATGTAAAGATTTAATTAAGTCCATTGCCCTTGTTAATGCTGTGACCCACCTATCAATATTTTCATTCACATCACAATCTTCTAAACATTGTTTAAGAATCTTCATAAATAAATCTTGATAAATCGTATCAAATTTTTTATCTTCACCTTCAAATATCAATTCCCTAGGTGATTTATCAGGAGATTTATCAGGTGAAGTTATAAAACTTCCATAAGACATTTGATGTTTAGGTTCAATAGGACTGTCAATATCAAACCTTTCAGGACTAAAATTAAATGTTTCTAAACTACCTTTGAGAATACTACTTGAAGAACCAGCTTCATAAGTAGGTGAAGTCGGCGGAGATACTGAATTTGTATCTCTTTCAAAATCAAAATATGGTAGTTTAGCATTATTCTGTGATAATAACAGTACACCTCTAAGACCTTTACGTTTACCCTTCTTTGATCTCATTCTTAATAATGAAGCATGGGCTCTTTCATGGGATCGAATACTAGATTTAGGATTATCTTCATATCTAGAAAACGGACTATTAGATTCTAATATATGATCAAATCTTGGGAAAACTGTTCTAGATGCTGCATTCTTAGGATAAAGTTTCTCATTGACCATCATGGTAGGAAACTCTCCTAATGTTGGTACGGAACTCGCACTAACCGTTGCTAAAGGTCGAGCAATTGGTGCCCTTGGAGATATAGTTGATGAATTTATTACAGGATTAAATGCTGCATGATTAAGTGATGTATAAAGTGACATGACATTTTCATCTTCATTTTCACTTTCCAATTCATCATCATCATTATCACTTTGATTTTCCAAAATCTCTTCTCTACTATCATCAAATTTACTACTAAGAATTCGTCTTAGCCCTTCAGCTGGTTCATTATGTGATCTTATTCTTGTT
The DNA here is from genome assembly GCA_030563485.1 of Yamadazyma lessepsii. Lineage (NCBI taxonomy): Eukaryota > Fungi > Ascomycota > Pichiomycetes > Serinales > Debaryomycetaceae > Yamadazyma > Yamadazyma lessepsii. The sequence goes on along the minus strand of JAJMJG010000029.1, from coordinate 29,360 downwards.
AATTTACCTGGTCCCATAAACCCATGAATATTTGATAAGTTATCAAAACTTGTAGATGTTGGTACAGAATTTAAACTATTACCGGATTTTCTTAAACTTGGATATTTCTTTAACCAACTACCACTGCTAACACTATTGGAAATATCATTTGAGTGAATCTTATTAAGATTATTCTGACTTGAATGTTTTACCGGCACTTCAACTGATTCTCCATTACGAGTGGTAGGAATCGAAAGGCCGGGTGGGTTAGTTGAAGCATTAGTTGAATTTAATGAATTCAATGCTAATGGACTATTGAGTTCATTTTCAATATAAGGACTTAAATTAACTGAAGTTGATGATGGTTGTATACCCATTGGTATACTTCTTGAATGAGTAGATTGAGATCTTGTTCTGTGGAAAGGATGTTGAGGTAAATCATCCTTAACCTGTTCCACAGTTTCGAATGATACAGCATCATCTTCAATCTCTTCACTTGATGAAGAATCAGAATCACTTAAATATACAATCACATCACTATAACATGGTTTACAGACTCTTAATTTGTCATTATAATGTTTCTGTTCATTAGTATAAGTAAACCCTGATTTCCTTTCTTCTTTATGCTGTGTATATGATACAAATAGAGTACAGTCACTACAAAAAATTTGACCACAAAACCTACAATGATGTTTCCTTCTAAATGCAGTAAATGGTTTAAAACAATTTATACATTCAGAAACAAACGAATCATTCATCCAATATTTACGGGGTATCCCACCTGATTTTAAAGGGTTTTCACTGGTTTTCTTAGGTTTCTTTCTCTTGGTTGCAATAATTGATGATGCTGAAGATATGGACCCTGAAAAATTAGGAATCATGGATTTAGCATTATCTATAAAAGATGATGATAAATTTGATGAAGGTTTCTTTCTCATACCGTCATTATATTGCCTAAGGGCTTTATAAGAACTTAAAGTTGGTGATGCCTTATTACGTAACTGTTGAGCTTTAATTGGTGATGATTTAACAATACTCTCACTATACATGGAAACATCAGGTTTAGTTACAGTGATTTTATTAATAGGTGAAGATTTCAAACTATGAACAGTTTCCGTATCAGAAGCTGAATCATCAGAAAGTTCAATATCATTAGGCAAATTATTAAATACTGATGTTGTTAGGGGTTTCTTATTTGCAGTATTTCTAGTATTAGCATCTGTTTCCTCTTTTCTTTCCTTTTCTTTCACGGTAGTTGTAGTTGAAGGTTCATTAGCTAGAGCAGTGATATTTAAAACGGAATTGGTGGCACTCCCACTCAAAATCGATGGTTCTATCACTGGTGCTACATTACTGGAAAATCGTAATGTTTTACTATCTGATGTAACCATTGGTAAATTATCCTTACTTACATTGTTTGATAACGTTACAGGAGGCTGTAAAACAGATTCTTCATCCTTATCACCAGTTGTCACTTCAACATCTGAGTGGTTTACGCTAACTTGAGATTCCGATTTATTAGGCATTGATTCTATAGCATTCTGTAGTCGTTTACTCTTATCTTGAAGTTTTAGTTCTTTAGAATTCAACTTATTATTTGATAACACTGTCGATGGGATAGGACTATCATTAATCACATCAATTGAATCCTTTTCTTGAGATGCTGGGGATTTAGGACTAGAATATGCTTGGACTATATGAGAAGCATTGTTAGTTACTCTTCTTAAAGTTTTAGTGAATAAGTTGGTTAAAGTTTGAGTTTTATCATCCTCAGGGTCAGGTAAGTTAGGGAATGATATAAAGTCGTCTTTAGCGGACTCAGTCATATGGTAACTTATCCTTAACTGGGTAAGACGGTGTTTGATTTATCACGTAAACAATGTCGTATTAATCGCACCCACTTTTCACTTTTCGTATCATTTTTTAGTTCACCATTTTTTATTTAGTCGACCGAAGTTGTACTTTTTTCTCAGTAGAAATCGTACCAAGTTGTCCGTTTCTCACTTTAAGTCGTACCGTTTCTCATACTAAACTCCTTCTCGCACTTACAAGTCGCACCTACAAGTCGCACCTTTTCTTTCGACCCTGAGATTCAACACAACTGAAAAGATTCATAAACGATGTCAGCAGATGGGTTACTGAGGCGTCGTGGTGGTGCTAAATCTACATCTGGTACTAAATCCTCTAATGACTCACAAAAACCTCAATCATCTTATGATAACGAAGATAACGATGAAATCATCAACACACATAAAATAGGTATCGATGAAAATGATATCAAGGATCCAAAAGAATTACAATTACCTTTATTAACTTTAATGGAAGAAGTACTATTAATGGGTCTTAAAGATAAAGAAGGTTATTTATCATTTTGGAATGATAATATCAGTTATGCGTTAAGAGGATGTATATTATTAGAATTAGCATTCCGTGATAAAATCACTTTAGTAAATGATCCAGCTAGACGTAGATTTGAATTAAGTGATAGATTAGTTCAAGTTATTAATACTGACCCAACTGGTGAAGTTTTAATCGATGAAGCTTTAAAGATCATGAAAGAAGAACCTTCTCATTTATCAGTAACTAATTGGATAGACTTATTATCAGGAGAAACTTGGAATTTAATGAAGATTAGTTATCAATTGAAACAAGTTAGAGAAAGGTTAGCTAAAGGTTTAGTTGATAAAGGGATCTTAAGAACTGAACGTAAAAATTTCTTCCTTTTCGATATGGCTACTCATCCTGTTGCTGATAAACAATCTAAAGAATATATTAAAGCTAGAATTTTAAATTTATTGAATAGTAGAAATATTGATTTTGATTCAATTGCTAATGATCAATTCCCTAAGAACACATCTTTTAGAGTTTTAAGATCAATTGCTTTGGTATGTGGTGCTTATGCTGCCAATGTGTTAGAAAATGTAGTGTTAACTTTAAATTATGATAAAAGAGATCAAGCATTTGCTAGAGCTGATGAATTATTAGGTGATTTTAGTGATTATCCTTTCCATACAGGTCATGCTAGTCCTTTAGGATTGGGATTAAATTTAGGTCAAGAAATTGGTACCGAAATTGAAAAGGATTCTAGTAGTGAATTACAATTAGAATTAATAGCAGCAATTTTAAGTGTATTTGCAAGAATGGATTCAATTTTATAGGTAATGATTTGGTTATTAATAGTTAATATTAGAATTAAGAATTAGGTACTGATAGTAAGTGTAACTATTAGGTATTACTTAATTTTCAAACTTTAACCTTCAAATCAATAATTTACTTTAATATTTTAATTAAAGGACAAAAGGGTAATTTACTCATAACAAAGGGTATACTTAATTATATAGTGTATATTCAATTTAAGTCATAGTAGAATGATTGTGTGAAGCTATTAGAGTGAGGAAGAGCGAGTAGAATGTCTAGAACAGCCAGTAAAATATCAAGAACCCAGTAAGAACACCGAGTAAGAACACAGTAAGAACATCGAGTAAGAACACCGAGTAAGAACACTGAATAAGAACCCCTGGTAAACTATCAAGAACACCTAATAAATTATACAAACCAAAAAAATTACGAGCCATTCCTTAATTGACTAACAAATGCTTTAATTATTGACCTATCTTTATCATCACCAGCTGAATCCCAAAAAAATCCCCCACCTAATCCATGCAGTTTAACATACTGTCCCTTAATCTTTGCACTTTGTACATTATCATAAACCACAAACAGAGAACTGGCTTGATCATAACAAAAAGCTCCTACTTTCTTATAATCAAATAATTCTGTGCCAATTGGTAAATTCTTATAATCAACAGTTGATTCATCAGTCATTTCACTTTTATCATAACTTACTCCAATATGTGGACTCTTAACCCCAGGGAATTTCCTACCATATAAAGGCATCCCAAGGCTTAACTTATAAGGAGTCGCACCTTTAGATATATACTTATTGATAGCAGAATCAACACTTAAATCATTATCACCGTTATTGCCGAATAAATTAGAATGAAAACCAGTTTTTTGAGCCCAAGGACCAGTGAAATCATAACACATAACATTCCATCGAGTTAAGATAGAATCCATTTCTTTTATATAAAGATTTCCCACATAATCGTCACTAGTAGGTGCTGCGATAGATAATGATAAGCCGGGTTTAATTGTATCCAATTCAGCTCTTACTAATTGTAACATATTAACAAACATTTTACCTTCAGTCTGATTCTTAGGATATTCCCAGTCAAGATCGATCCCATCAAATCCATATGTTTTAATTAATTCCCCACAACTTCTAACAAAGGTTTGTAAAAGGGCTTTGTTCCGTGCCACTGCTTGAAATCCTTCATCAGCCCCCCACCCACCAATTGAAAATGATATTTTTAAATGAGGATTTATGATTTTTAATTCTTTAAATAAATTTATAGCTCCATGAACTTTTGTACCTTGATGTATAAGTGAATCAAATGGTACTTCTAAATCAGCCCAAGTATCCAGAAATCCAATTTTTCCATTTGTTTTGTCGATTAATAAGAATGCATAATAAACTTGATCAACTAGGGAATAATTTATATCACTTGGAAGATGTTTACGTTCATAAATGGACCAATTGGAAAAGTATACGGCCGTTGAATACGATTTTGCAGTCAAAGATTTCTGAGACTGTTTATAGTTATTATTGAAACTTTCTTCATGATTTGAGTTATTAGAATTTTGACTATTATTTCTAGGCATAGAATTTTTATCTTTAATGGTTTTTTTCCAATTTGATAACATTATAATAATTTGGTAAATACCCAGCCGAGTTTGCAACAATGTTTTGCGTGATAGTGCGGTACAAAGGCGATGGAAATACGGTACAAAGACGGGAGCGGTATAAGAACAGTGCGGCGGAGAAATGAGAGGTTAATTTAATTATGGGAAGGGATAATTAAAGAGGCAATGGATTGATGCTTTATTAGTTGGTTTTATGGACAATTCAAGATGTTCTTTCAGTATTAGATCAATTAGTTGGTATTTATGATAAGAATTACTACTACCATTAGTTTCACAGCTACCACCGCAGTTTGTACTAAAGCTCGTACCAAAGTTACCACCAAAGTTTGCTCGACGGTAGTAAAAGCTTAACCAAAACTCACCACAGTTGGTGCGAAAGTGTGCGAATTGGTGCAAAACTATCAATGACTTGTAATCATATAAACGAAATAAATCTTACTAAAGAAGTTCCAAAAAATACTCCAGTCTATAAAGATGATTGCATGTATAATTTTGATACACCAGAAAATAATGCCCTTGGTTTAGATGTTTGTTTAAGTTGTTTCAAAGCTTATAGTAGGGGAGCTACTGATTACACATCCCAACATACTGAAGCATCCCAACATTCCCTTTTCCTTAACATTAAGAAGCAATTGAAGCCTGAAACTGAAAGGAAACAAAATGATGGTGAAAGAGAACCTAAAATGGCTAAACTTGAGATCAAAGAATCCAAAGAAGAAGATATCTATGATATTTATTATAAAATCTATTGTTCACTTGATAATGAATTATTTGATATAGAAGAAGTACCCGATATTTATGAACAATTGACTCAAAGTATCATCAAATCAAATTCATTCAATCGTCAAGAAGAAATTAAAGCGTGGGAACAAGAAGTTTTACCATGTGAACATTCAATTGAAATTGAACAATTCACTTCGAAAGTAGACTTGACTAAATGTCTGCAATGTGAATTGAAAGAAAATTTATGGATCTGTTTACATTGTGGAGCTTTAGGTTGTGGAAGACAACAATATGGTTCAGATATTCCCGGTAATTCCCATGCTTTAAAACATTTTGAAATGTCTGAACATCCAGTAGCAATTAAATTAGGTTCATTATCAGCAACTGATCCGGATAATTATGATGCTTATTGTTATAAATGTAACGATGAGATAAAAATTCCCAAATTAGTGGAGTATTTGAAAACCTTCGATATTGATTTGACTAATGCTATAAAGACAGAAAAGAATTTAATTGAAATTAATTTAGATCAAAATATGAATTGGCAATTCCAATTAGATGGTAAGAATGGTGAGAAATTAAACCCAATATTTGGTCCCTCTTTTACCGGGTTAAGTAATTTAGGTAACTCTTGTTACTTGAATAGTGTAGTGCAAGGATTATTTGATTTACCACCATATTTGGAATATTTCAAACAACAAACATTTCCTGATTATCAACAAGTTCCAGATCCTTCCAAAGATCTTAAAAGTCAAATGCTTAAGATTTATGATGGGTTAACTTCTGGTAGGTATAGTAAACCTAACACTTTAAAAGGTGATGATTATCAATTAGGTATCAAACCTACTCTGTTTAAAGCTTTAATTGGAGAAGACCATATTGAATTCAAGACTAATAAACAACAAGATGCTTTTGAATTTTTAACGTTCCTTCTTGATAAGTTAGATAAGCAATTTGGATTAAGCTTGAATAAAGATTTCAAATTCTTAATGACCCAAAAAGTTTTATGTTCTAATTGTATGAAAGGTACAGCCAGTGATGAATTACTGGATAGTTTAGCAGTTAATGTTGAAGATGAAATCATAGATACTAAAGATGATAAACCAATTTATAAGCAAGTTAATGTTCTTGATAGTTTCAAAGAATATTGTGAAGATGAAGTTATTGAAGGATACAAATGTGAACAATGTAATCAAACTACAGAAGCCATTAAATCTAATAGTTTCAAGACCTTCCCTAACTACTTAATTGTCAATGCCAAAAGAATTAAGTTACAAAATTGGGTACCTATCAAAGTTGATGTTCCAATAGAAATCCCCGAGATTGTTGATTTAAGCGGATTTAAAACTGAAGCAGATGATAGGTATGAAACCAAGGAAGAAAGTAATGAATTCAAACCAGATCAAGGGATTTTAAATAATTTAAAAGAAATGGGATTCCCTGACCAAAGATGTATTAAAGCTTTATATAAAACCGGGAACTCTAATTTAGATGATGCAATGAATTGGTTATTTGCTCATATGGAAGATTCTGATATTGACGAACCCTTAGTTATTACACAACAACCTGAAGTTTCTGAAGAGATGATTAATAATCTTATTGTGATGGGATTCAGTTATCAATTAAGTAAAAAAGCACTTTTATTAAATGATAAAGATCCTAATGCTGCAATTGAATGGTTATTTAATAATCCTGATGATAATGGAGAAATCGAACAACCAAAGGATGTTACTAAGGAGAAAGATGAAGTTATTGACAGTCTTTTAAAGGAAGATAATAATGGTAAATATAAGATAAAATCAGTCATTTGTCATAAGGGAAGTTCACCACATACTGGCCATTATGTTATTTTCATTAGGAAACAAATTGATGGGGCAGATAAATGGGTTTTATATAATGATGAAAAGGTAGTTGAATGTGATGATGATAGTTTAAGTGATATTAAGAATAATGGGTATATTTATATATTTGAGGGTTTATAATAGGGGTGGTGGCTTATATACCCTAATAAATATACGTGGCATTTTGAGGCATTTGGCATTTTTTGGCATCTTTTGGCACCCTTGATCTGGTGTTATGATTCGCGGCTTATCGTGTTATCTCTTATCTTTTAACCAGTATACCTCGTGGTTGCGAAATATGATGGACAATATCGACCGGATCGATTTTTATTTTTGGTCCTGGCTTGGACCTGGAGCGCAATTTGCTGGCTCCTCACCCGCACCTCGCTTACAACTATCGTTCAGTAGTGCAACTCTTCGCTCGTCACTCCATCGCCGCCCAATCTCAAACCTGCACATAAACTATTACTCAGAGTTTTCACAAAATCCAACCACAAATCTGAAAAATTTAACCATGTTCATTACAAACCCAAACGTTGGAGATCGTTCTCGTTTAGAAGATTGGAGAAGTATGTAACTATGAATTAAGTATTGGTGTAAGGGGTTAACTCATATTATGGCGTTGATGTTTTAACCAATCAAAGACTTTATAAAAGTCAGCTACATTTAAACCTATACTAACAGTTTTTCAGTTAGAGGATATGATCCATTAACTGCTCCTGATTTATTACAACATGAATACCCTCTTGGTGAAGATAACAAGAAGGTTATTCTTGCTGGTAGAGAAGAAGCTTGTGATATTTTAAACGGTAAAGATGATAGATTAATCTTAGTCATTGGACCATGTTCTATTCATGATCCAAAAGCTGCTTTAGAATATGCTGAAAAATTAAAACAACAAGCTGATAAATATAAAGGGGAATTACTCATTGTTATGAGAGCTTATTTAGAAAAACCAAGAACTACTGTTGGTTGGAAAGGTTTAATTAATGATCCAGAAATTGATGGATCTTTCCAAATTAATAAAGGGTTAAGAATTGCTAGAGAATTATTTGTAAAATTAACCAAAACTTTACCAATTGCTGGTGAAATGTTAGATACAATTTCTCCTCAATTTTTATCTGATTTATTCTCAGTTGGTGCTATTGGTGCTAGAACTACTGAATCTCAATTACATAGAGAATTAGCTTCTGGTTTATCATTCCCTGTAGGGTTTAAAAATGGAACTGATGGTACTTTAGGTGTTGCTATCGATGCTTTAAGAGCTGCCAGTCATCCTCATCATTTCTTATCAGTCACTAAACCTGGTGTTGTTGCTATTGTTGGTACTGACGGTAACAAAGATTGTTTCGTTATTTTAAGAGGTGGTAAAAAGGGTACTAACTATGATGAAAAATCCGTCAATGAATGTCAAGATGATTTAGTTAAAGCTAAAGTTGTAACTGAATCTAATTCTGGTCCAAGAATTATGGTTGATTGTTCTCATGGTAACTCAAATAAGAACCACAGAAACCAACCTTTAGTAGCACAAGAAATCGCTGACCAATTAAAGAAAGGAAATAAGAGTATTTGTGGTTTAATGATTGAATCTAACTTGGTTGAAGGTAGACAAGATGTTCCACCAATTGAACAAGGTGGTAAAGATGCTCTTAAGTATGGTTGTTCTATTACTGACGCTTGTATTGGTTGGGACGATACTGAATCTGTCTTGAAGGTTTTATCAGATGCTGTTAAAGCTAGAAGAAGTTTATAATTGTAATTAGTAAAAGTATTTATAAGATTCGAAATTTCTTATGGTCTCTTATATGGTTTAATTATATTTACACTATAAACAGTATCTTAGCAATGAGATTATTACTAAGAGGTTGAACTACATACTTTAGATACTAAGGTGTTCACACACAATAAACAGATCACCCACAATAAACAGTTCACAGACAATAAACAGATCACACAAAATAAACAGTTCACAGACATTAAGCACTCCATACACTAAATTGTTCACACACAAACAGTTCACCTACTCTTCAAACAATATCTTGATCTCTTCAATCCTTCTAGTCCTCTTCTCTTCCTCTTCAACCCCAACTATATCACCAATCTCCTTCTTTCTCTTTTGTATCTTTAACATCTTAATCTCTATAGATTCCTCCATAATAAACCTCACAACTTTAACATTCTTCTCTTGTCCTATTCTATGTAATCTATCAATAGCTTGGTCTTCCACACTAGGTGACCACCATGGATCCATCATAAATGCTCTTGAGGCATTGGTCAAATTTAATCCCACTCCTCCAGCTTTTAATGACAATAAAAGAACTGTTAATTTTGTGGGATCTTGTTCATAATTATTAAATTCTTCTAATAATTTCTCACGTTCACTCATACTTAATCTTCCATCGAATTTAAGACATTTTATATGTTGATCACCAATCTGTAACATGATTTCATTCTCTATGATATCCAAAAATGATGAAAATTGGGAAAATACAATAATTGGTGTATTAGTCTGGGTTCTCAAACTATTTATATGATTCATTAATGCTTGTACTTTTGACGAGGATTTGGTAGGATCATATAGATAAAGCTGGAATGGGATATCTTCAACTATTTCTTTATGTGTATGAAATTTATATTCTGCCTTTGTGGTGGGTTTATTTCTTATTTTGAATAGTTTATATTTAGATATTCCTGTTCTACAATTAGGACATGTAACAGGTTGATTGTTAGTACTTTGATAATCAATATGTTCAAGTAAACACGATAAACAGAATGTATGTCCACAAACTGTCACAATCATCTCACTCTTGGCTATAGGACTTGTACAAATGGAACACTCTGAATCATCTATTACCTGTTTTATGTGATCATAAAGTGTATATTTGACTTGATTCACTTCAGTTTCATTTTTAAATTTATCCAAATCATCTTCTTTCAATTCTTTTAAGAATAATTCAAACTCTTCATCCTTAACATTCTCAACATCTTCTTCCATATCATTGACGAGATGTCCTACCAAGTCTTGATGACAGCAGATTTGACGTAATCTTAGAATATGGGTCAAAATTTGTGTATAGCTCCTAAGAACTGTACCATTCTTCATATTCTCTTTAAATGACCTGGAAGCCTTTTCTTTAAACCAATTATACAATCTCAATTCACGTTCATTGAATTTAACTTGTTCAATCACCACTTCTTTTGGTGGTAACGTAACTAACGGCTTTCCATTAGGATCTTTCATATCTTTTGTCCTTCTTAAGAAAATCGGTTCTAAAATGGTTTTAACCACATCTAAAGTTTCCTTGATTTTCTTCTGTTCAAATGGTAAGGTAATGAATGTTTTCCAATACGAAAAGTTATTCCATGGCTCTAATTCTAAAAACTTAACTAATGAGTAAATATCATCTAATCTATTAATAACTGGAGTACCAGTTAAGATCCATTTCCTCGACAGTTTCAATTCAAAAATAGCTCTTGACGTTTTAGCTGTTCTATTTCTTATATTATGACCTTCATCAAGAATAATACGGAAGAATTTAACTGAAAAAAGACCAGTTTTAGGTAAATTACCTAAATTATCTCGACGTTTTTCAATCTTTGTGAACTCACTCATAACTGTTCCATAAGTAGTAACTACCATAATAGGTATATGCTTATCTCTAGTTAATTTTGTTGATAAATCTACGACAGATTGTTGACCATAATAAATGAGACATCTATGGTTTTTATTATTATTGGCTCTTTTGAATTCTTTTTCCCATTGGGATAAAAGGGACATAGGTACAATAATTAATGTGGTTTTGTAAGCATAACTAGAATCTCCTTGATTTCCTTGAGGATCATAAGGTACGGAATTCATTAAAGATAAAGCTGAAATTGTTTTACCCAACCCCATTTCATCAGAAAGTATACCTCCTTTAACTGTTGACTTGATTAATGGGATTTCTAAGGATAATTCTCCACTATGTAAATTACCATAAAAATATCTTGGTTCGTCAGAGTTTTCCAGTTTAGGCCATTTGAATGTTTTCCATAAAGGATTCATCATCCCTTCCTCCATGAAATTCCCATTAACTTCTTCATTGGTTAAATCTTTTAAAGTCCCGAATTCCTTTTCTCTTGCTAATAGCCACGATAATCCATGTTTTTGATATGACCTTAATGCCATATTGAAATTTTCTTTAGGTGGTGTGGTAGTATCAGGTAATGCTTTTAACATTTCGGATTGTTGATTATCCAGGTAAAATGCTTGTAATTGATCAAGATTCAACTCATGCAGAGCTTCATCAAGGGTTTCATCCAGATTTAGTTGTGGAAGGTTATCTGGGTCAATTGGTTCATCAGCAGAGATCTCTTCAGGTGTAGTTTCATGTGTTTCTCCTTCATACTGAGTACTTTCAATTCCCTCGTATTGAGTAGCTTGTGTTGGTAATGCTTGAGTCCCTAAACCAGCTAATTGAGGATTTATGGTTTTTCTTACTATTATGGGTCTTATTTGTAATCTTTTAAATAGCCTAGTTATAGCAAATTGTCTAAGCCTTAAACTTGCTTCTTCTTCAGTTTCAGCACCAAAATTAAACCTTGCTTTTTCACTCTTCTTAAGCATACTCAACTCATTCTTTAATTCCCTTTTATTGGAAACAAAAGCCATCTGTGTAAGATAAACATCAATTTTAATATAAAATGTATCACCCGTTGATATTCTATTCTTGGTTTCAACCATTATGGATGTTTCCAAATAAAGTAATTCATAATCAAGTAAAGGTGCAAAAATCCTTGTCAAATCTTCTTTCATTTTACCAATTTCTCTCTCATCACCTCCTTCAGTTAAATAAAGTCGTATAATGGCTGATTCTGTCTTTTTCTTATCTTTTCCTGTAAGTTTCTTTGGTTTTATCAGTTTTACAATGATGGGTCTACCAAATTGTAAAGGCTTTAAATAAGGACGTGTAGCAAAGGCATCCGTATAAATAGTGCCAAGGTATCTCTTCCACAGTTTATCAGGTATTTCCAGAGTTTGTGTTTTAAGTTCTAAAGAACTATTGGACCTTTTAGCATAAGCAAATGGGATCTGTATACCTCTAGTTCTCTTTCGTTTAGGATTATTTTCAAGCAGTATTGGCGGTATCACCTTATGAATATTCTCCTTATATGTATTTGCTCTAGTATTATCATATGACTTTTCTTTTTTTGTGGTTGATTGTAAATGGTAATCTAAGGCTAAAAGCAACTTATCATCTTTATCTTTGAATTTATTATATAAATCAGGAATATTGCCAATTTCTCCCACAATTGATTTTATACCATCAGAAAACTCCTGGTAGGTATCGTCTACTTCATTCAGGGTTTCTGGGGTATCAGTATCAGTGGTTGAAGGAGATTCAGTTTCTGTAAAGAATCTTCTTTTAGGCATATACGCGTTTAGGTGATGCGTATGCGTACAAGAGATGGTCTCAAATAATTTTTGAGTGATAGATCAAAGTGATACATCTAAACAGTACCAATTGACATATGGAGTTATACATCTTATTTAAGTGAATTAAATTGAGGGTCTCTACATATCATTAATAAAACCATAGGCGATTTTTACAAATATTAGAGACTTAAAACACCTATATTAGAGATGAAAAATCAGAATCAAACACATATGAAATCAAACATTACTGCTTGAAAGAAACACCAAACACCCAATTCTAACACCCAATTCTAACACTCAATTCTAAAACCACACATCTAATACAACTTAGCTGAATATCGCTTCAGCATAATCAATAAGATAAAACTTATTCCTCTTTATAAACATTTTCTCCCTTTTAATATTACCATGTTTTATACCAATAGCCTCTAAAAAGGCGAAAAATTTAACCCCCTTAATGAAATCATCATTATTTGAAGGTTTTTTTTCAAATTTCTCCATAAGAATAGTTGGACCTGAAGCTATATAATTCTCCTCACACTTTTCACCTGGCTTCCAAAAGCAAAAATATCCAATACCTAAGATCTTTGCAATATTAATATCAAGGTGTGGGTTCTTATTTTGAAATTGCATCATATATTGGTAAACCCTAGTTTCATTATAAAATAATGCATACAAGCTTTTTAAATTGGCAGTATAATCACCCCCATTATGATTTTGAATGGGATCAAATACTTTGGCAATAATACTACCAGAATGATTGAATTTTCTACCCAGAACTTTTTCTAATTCAATGGCAGGTATTTCAATTACCAGTGATTTCAACCCAGGTCCATAATGAATCTTACTGGACTCAGGAAAATCATAAACTACTTCAGTACTTGTTGAAATTGGTTTGAGAAGGTCATAAGTCATATATACCACAGATAATTCTTCATAGTTATCCTTAATTTTTGAGCCAAATGATTTCTCCTTAGTGTTGTCTGAAGTTTGATTCATTGTAGCCAAAAGTTTGGAAGCCTGATCCTCTGAAGCCTTATACATACAAGCAAATGTGAGAGCTCCTTGTGACATAATAAGTTCTGGATTTTCATTGAATGGATTCAAAGTCTTCCCTATAATACTTAATATCGCTCCAATAGGTGACATCTTACAGTTGAATTTATAAGAATTGAAACATTCTGAATAATAATGTTTCATTTCAATTGAATCATCATCAACTTTTTCATAGACGAAAGAAATGTATTGATTGCTACTGTATATCAGGTTGAATCTAATATTTTTCATTATCAGCATTGATATTATTTTACAAAAATATTGTATAAAATCAATATCGTTTACATGGTTGATACCATTAAAATAATCAAGTGCTGGTGTAAGATTATTTTTGACTTTAAATTTTTTACTTGACTTTTTTGAACCTGACGGTTTCGCTACAACAGGGACTACTTCATTGGGAATGCCTTTACCATAAAAGATATTGCATAAAATTGTGGTAAATTCCATAATATAGAACTTTGAACGTTGTTCTATTACATAATCATCATTATCATTGGTAAAAGAAGCTGATAAAAACATATCTATAATTTTAGTATTCATCATTACCAGTAATGATTTTGGGGAATAATTTTCTTTATTCAATGAAATTAGGGATTCCAAAGCTTCTTGAAAGCATTCTTGAATTTCTACTTCAGTCATAGCTGTAGTTTTGAGTTTAAACCCTGCAATGGTGATTTCTCTTGATTTGTTACAGGTAACAAGGGATGGATTAATTTCTTTTAATTGCAGTTTTTTGTGATTAAAACTTGAGCCAGCAGAATTATAACTCTTATTATAGACAGCATCTTTTACAAGTAAACAAGGGGATTGGCAAAGGATATTCTTCCAAAATGGTGTTTCCATTAACTTTTCATCCTTAAGCACTCTTTTACATAACCCACGAAATTCATCCGCTGTCAATTCTAAGTCATTTTTTAAGTTGGATTTGGATTTATATTTCTTTGGGAACAGGTCTGAAAGAAGTGTTTTAAATTTAGGGTCTTCCCAAAAGTTATAGGTATCTCTTATTTGATTCCAATTATCCATGATATGAATATTTCGCAACTTCAACGCCGCATCATAATTAACACTTAGATTTGGGGTGTAGGGGTTTTATAATTCATGGGGTGTTAAATATGGCACATGGATAAATTCCCTCGCTAAGATATTGGATGCTCAGATGTTATAAAACACCTAAATCAAAGGAAAGACCGGGGAATTTATATTCTTCCTAATAAGTCTATAGATCTAAGATTTATTCCGTATAGTTTAGTCATGTTATAGTCAAATCATGTGACTAAACACTTGTTCCTAAACCCATGTTCCTAAACCCTAAAGTACTAAACAGTCTTCCTTCATCATACTCTTCTCTTGATTAATATCAATCCTATTATTAATACAAAACTTCTTTAGATTGTCCTGTAATAAAACCAACTCTGCATTCTTATCCTCAAGTACCCCCATATATTCCAAAGTCAAATAAATATCATCTTTCCTAAATCCAGTTAGATCAGCTATATCTTTCAACTTAAACATTTTCTTCTGATCAAGTAATAACCTTGCAATCTTCTGAGACCAGAATCGAAGATACGATACTTTACCAAACGTTGATAATGGAAACTCTGGTCCACTATAATATTGTCCACAATGTCGTGCTACAGCATACAGTATTTCTATTAATAAAGACCCTAAATGTCTTCGCTGGAATGGTGGGAATATACAGATACATGCTAAATTAGTATCACCATCCCATGAAACCATTTCTTTTGAAAAAAAACCCATAGGTTTAAAATTAGGTGAATGATCCATTAAATCGGGTTTATCATGACCATATACTACATAATATTCAAATTGATCAACATTATAAAACACAGACTTATCATCCAAGAATAACTTCCCGAAAAGACATAAATTTTGACAAAAAAGTTGATGTTCATTACCATTGACTTTTCTGATGATATATGGAGAATCATCATCCCAATATATAAGTGACCCCACGGTAGGTTTTGGTTTATTATATTTACATGCTACACGGTGGAATTCCAATTTAGATTGTGATGAAGTATATTTGAAACAATATTCACATACGTATAAAGTGTCTAACCAATATTGATCAGTATTGGATTTGGTGGAGGCATCGGACTCCTCGATACCTAAATGACGTTTCGAGGTTTTATCATTGAAAAGAGCACCATTTCCATACCATGGTTCAATTTCATAATTACCAAATACTACACTTCGAATATTTGGTCGTTTTAGTACCCCATACTCTTCAGGTTCAGGTGTGGTAGTATCACCAGGCATTTGCGACGCGTAGATAATTTTTCATCACTATTGACCAATATGCCACCAAAAGGATGGAGAAAAAATGCTGATGGAACATATCCTTTACCATCAAGAGATCAAGAATTAACATCTATTGATGAAATCTTATTCCCACGTTCTATAGTACAAAGATTAGCCAAAGCTATCATTGGAGAAATTGAAGATGGTAATGTTCTTATGGCCAAAGATTCATTAATTGCTTTACAGAGGTCTGCTACGGTTTTTGTATCCCATATGATGTTTCATGCTAAAAGTGTAGCTAAAGCTAATGATAGGAAAACAGTAAATGCTCAAGATATAATAACAGGGTTAGAAAAGGCAGGATACTCTAGTTTTGTTCCTGAAGTCAAACAGAAGTTATCATTATATGAAGCCGAAGCCGAGGAAAAGAAGAGAAGAAAGGCTAATGATAAAAATGGTGATAAGGATAAAGAAGAAGAGAGTAGTAAGAGATTAAAACCAGATGGGCAAGGACAAAATACTACAATTGAAGAATCAGAAGATGATGATATAGAGGCAGACGTTGAACAAGTTGAAGAAACTGAAGAACCAGATGAAGTTGAAGAACCAGATGAAGAACAAGGAGAAGGAGAAATTGAAGAAAAACCTCAATCAAATCCTATAGCCCTTTTAAATAAAGATGAACAAGAATTAGAAGGTTCAACTATCGAAGAGCCAGAAGATGAACAAGAAGATGTACCATCAGACGATGAGTAAAATTTGAAATGAAATGATTATTATATACCCTAATTTCTTATGCAATGATTAAATAAAGGAAATCCACAAGTGGATCCTAAAATGAAATAAATAATAACAAGAACTCCCAACCCTAACATAATATAAAATTTCGTAGTACTTAACCACATATTACGTCTAATTAATTGAGCTCTTTTCTGGAATACCAGTGAACTACTAGTCAATCTATCAGTTTGATCTACCAAGAGATTAATCTTATCACCCCTAGACATTAATTTACTAATATTATCGAACATCAAATGTCTCACTTCTTCAACTTCCTCATTTGCTAATACTAAATTTCTTGGATTAATAGCATCTTCATCAGTTGATCCATAGTTATAAATCTTTTGATTCGAGGAGTAATTCATTTCTTCAAATTTTATAATTTGATTCATATATAATTTAAACTCTCCAAGTTTCTTCTTATCATTATCATCTACGGTATTTTTGAATTCGATATATTTATCGGTAATCTTCTTCAATACTGATAATACAAGAGCCTTATTGATATTAGCATGAGCAATACTTATCACAGTGATTAGATCACTACTACCATCAGAGTTATTTAAAACCTTCTTAATAAAGAACATGGAGAGTTCAAAGCTTGTACCAACATCATTAAGAGGTATAGAACCAATTAAAGTTTTAGAAGAATTAATTAGACCTAATTCTTGTGCCACCAACTCAGAACAATTGACGTTACTGATAGCATGAGTTAATTGGAAATTCTCACACGAATAAAGCGTGGTAGAATTCTTGGTCAACGTCGTATGAATCACTAACAGTTAGTACTATACCAAACCACATTTACATTGTTTATACATACATTGTTTTTCGAAATCCACCTTGTTCATATCTCAGATGATTGGGTATCTCACAGTTCTCAGTTAATGATAATGTATGCAGGCTCGCATCTCAAAAAAAATATCTTAAGAGATGGGGAAGTATAGGAAGAGGTTTAATGAAAAGGCCCGATCCGGGATGTTAGCCAAACAGGCAGCATTAAAGAAAGCCAGAAATAAGGCCTACTTCAGACAAATGGAACTGGGAGAAAATTCTGAATCGAATGAGCCAGAACTGAATCAACCATCAGACCATCGAGATGTGAACATAGATACAAATGCAGAAATCCTTCCAGCAGTTAGTGAAGCTGAAAAAGAAGAGAAAAAGAGGAAACTTCAAGAGCAATTATATATTACAAATGAAGAATCAAAATTATCCCGAGCTAAAAGAAAGAGATTGGATAAATATATCGAACATCAATTGAAGAGAGAAGAGAAGAAGACCTTACTTGAAAAATTAGCAAAGACCAAAGTTGATACCGATAAATTCACTTCATCTAAGACTTTAGGTAAGGGGAAGATGACTAAAAGAGAGGAGATGATCGAAGCAATTGAATTGGAGAAACAGGGAAGAGGTGATGATAGGACCCAAGATGTTTTATATGAGAAGAGAGATGTAAAGGAATGGGATGAGTTTTATGATGAGGAAGATGATAATGAAGACGATAAGGAAATTAATGAGAGTGATGCTGGATCTGAAGAAAATGAAGAAGGAGGAAATGAAAATGAAAGTGAATCAGATTTCGAATTCGAAACTGAAAAACCAAAGACTTCTTTTGTTGATAATAGACCAGCTAAATTTGGTGGTTCAGGCATGGGATTTGGTTTTGCTAATATAAAGACTGTTGAAAGGAAGGCACCAAAGAAAAAGTATAGTTGGAGAACACAATTAGAAGATGAAGAGAGGAAGAAGAGACAAGAGGAAGATGAGGATGATTTTGCGAGTGATGATGATGAGGATAGTGAAGAGGACAGTGAAGATGAGGAGCAAGATGAGGAAAATAACTCTAATAATTCTGAAATAGAAGAAAATGCAGAAGTAGAGGAGGATGACGACGAAGATGAAGATGATGAAGAAGAAAACGAAGAAGAAAGTGAAGAAGCAAGCGAAGAAGAAAGTGAGGAAGAAAGTGATGATGACTCTCCTAGACTTTTATCAAATAAACCAAAACATTCAAGTACTGCCGAAGCATTCAAAGAATGGGCAGAAAATCAAGTTAAACAAATTGAAGGTAGAAATGAAATGGTTCTTCCAGAACTTTCCGAAGAAATTAAAGCTAAATATTCTAAAAAAACTGATAGACCAGAAGATTTAGAACCTGTTGAAGAAGAAGTTTATATACCTCGTAAAACATTCTACGTTCAGGTTGACAGAAATGAGGAAGTCCAAAATCTGAGGAGTGAATTGCCTGTATTTAACGAAGAGCAAAAAATTATGGAAGCCATTTACCACCATGATTGTGTGGTTATTTGTGGTGAAACTGGTTCAGGTAAAACTACCCAAGTACCACAATTTCTTTATGAAGCAGGGTTTGGAAATTTACAATCTGATGAATATCCAGGGATGATTGGTGTTACTCAACCTAGGAGAGTTGCTGCGGTTTCTATGGCAAATAGAGTGAAGAATGAGTTAGGTAACCATGGGTATCGTGTAGGTTATCAAATTCGTTTTGATAGTAATATAAAAGGGGAAGGTACTAAGGATGGTACAGCATTAAAGTTTATGACTGATGGGGTTTTATTACGTGAAATGATGACAGATTTCTTATTAACTAAATACTCATCTATTATAATTGATGAAGCTCATGAAAGGAATATCAATACTGATATTTTAATAGGTATGCTTAGTAGAGTATTAAAATTAAGAAGGAAGAAACATGAACAAGATCCACAACAATTCAAACCTTTAAAATTGATTATCATGTCTGCTACTTTAAGAGTATCTGATTTCTCTGAAAATACAGTGTTATTTAAGAAACCTCCTCCAATTATTAAAATTGAAGCAAGACAATATCCTGTAAGTGTACATTTTAGTCGTCATACAAATTATGATTATCAAGAAGAAGCATTCAAGAAAGCATGTAAGATCCATCAAAGGTTACCTCCTGGTGGTATACTTATCTTCTTAACCGGTCAACAAGAAATTAACAGTATGGTGAAGAAATTAAGAGCCGAATTTCCATTTCCAAAGAGATATAATAAAACATATGATAGTGAAATTAAAACTCTTATTGATACAAAAAATGCTGATTATGAAACTGAAGAGATTGATCTTGGGGTTCAAAAGAAACTTAAAGGAGAAGAGGAAGTTGATGATTATTCAGAAGATGAAGAAGAAGGGTTTGAAGAAACTCTTGAAGATCATCAAACTCCTAATGATCCTTTATATGTATTACCATTGTATTCTTTATTACCAACCGATCAACAAATGAAGGTATTTCAAGACCCACCTCCAGGTAGTAGAGTTTGTATAGTAGCCACTAATGTTGCTGAAACATCATTAACCATTCCTGGAATTAAATACGTTGTTGATTGTGGAAGATCAAAAGAAAGAAAGTATAATAAAGATACTGAGATTCAATCGTTTGAAATTGATTGGATATCCAAAGCTTCAGCTGATCAAAGATCAGGTAGGGCTGGTAGAACAGGACCAGGTCACTGTTATAGATTATTCTCTTCAGCCATTTATGAAGATTATTTCCAACAATTTAGTGATCCTGAAATCTTAAGAACTCCTGTAGAAAGTACAGTATTATCCATGAAAGGTATGGGGATTGAACAAGTTGTTAATTTCCCATTCCCTACTCCACCAGAAAGAACTAGGTTAAGTCAAGCTGAGAAACTTTTAGCAATTTTAGGGGCTTTGGACTCTTCTAAAACGATTACTACCTTAGGTAGAGCCATGTTCCATGTTCCATTATCACCCAGATTTGCTAAAATATTAATTGTGGGTAATCAATCAGGATGTTTACCATATATTATTGCATTAGTATCAGCATTAACTGTTGGAGATCCATTTATCACCGAGCCAGAAATTACTCAAAATGATAATAATGACAGTGATGAACACAAGAAACAAACGATTACCAAATTTAGAAAATCCCGTGCTGGATTTAGTAAATTAGGTAAAAATGATGCATTATGTTTATTATCAGCAGTTTGTGCATTTGATCATGTACCTGAAAATCAAAAGGATGAATTCCTTAACAATAATTACCTTAGACCAAGGGTGATGAAGGAAATTACTCAATTAAGACATCAAATTACATATATTGTAAAACTTAACACCAAACTGGAAAGTATTGCATCAGTTTTAGAAAGTTCAATATTGAAATTGGATGTTCCAACTACTAAACAAGTTCAAAGTTTAAAACAAATCATTGCATCTGGATTTATTGATCATATTGGTATTAGGTCAGATTTAGTTACCGAAGTAGATACACCAAAGAATTCTAGTATTATCAATATTCCTTATAGCACATTTGCATCACAAGATCATGTATATATACATCCAAATTCAGTACTCAGTAATGTGGGAGAAATGCCTCCAGATATGTTAGTGTACCAATTACTCAATATGGGTGCTAATAATAAAACACGTATGAAGGCATTAGTTGAAATTTCCGGGAAACAATTAGCTAACATAGCAAAGGGATCACCATTATTAACATATTCTAAACCATTAGGTAATAAGTATGCACCTAAGAATATTACTACTAGTAAAAGAGAATGTTATGTTATACCAAGGTTTGGAGCTGCGGTTGGATCTGGAGGTGTTGGATGGGATTTACCTGTTGTTAAGGTTATACAGAATAAAGTTAATGGACAATGGATTACTGAGTAGGTTAATATATAATGGATATTTTTATTGGGAGTGGTAGGGAAGTCTCGCCAGTGGTAAGGGAAGTCTCTGGTGGTAGTCACCGCATTCAGATCTTAAAAATTATACAGATCTCAAACCTTTAATATTCCAACCTCAAGCCTCTTCACCAAATTTATCTCCTTCTACTTCAATCAACAATCAAGGCATACATATCTCAGATATGGCCGAACATAAAAACCACAACCAAAACAAAACTCTCTTTGTATCTCCCTCCATCTCACTACTACACACTACTACTACCACCAGAAACACTGCGAAAATACATAAACATCATCGCGTAAACATGAAGAAAGTAAGGATTGATGAAACCCCCGTTGAAATCAAATCCAAACCCTTCAAACAATCATACGACACCCTAATACCGTCAGATATTGTGGATGAAGCATTCCAGCGAATTTTCGTGGTGTCATTGTTCGTTTTACTCCAAGCATGGAAGATTTATGATTTGGTACTATTGGCTGATTCTATAGACAAGTTCACATTTATTGTTAAATATGCATTGATAGATGGGGTTTTCCTATGGTTTTTACCAGTACTAAACATACCATATTTGGTGTTTGCACCATTGGTGACATTATTCATGACAATTGTCTTTAATATCATTAATATCGTATTGGTTAATAAGGTCAATTTAATGGTACTAGTAACACTTCCATACTTTCAATTACCCAAAAAAGAATTGACTTTAGGTGAAGTTAGTACTGGAGCCATTGAAATGGATTCCCATTTTAAAGGAAAATACACAATTCATTATTTACCAGATTCATTAGCTAAATTTAATGTTTTCAATTTAATAGGATGTCAAGATGATTCTATACCTTTCCATATCCCTATAGAATTCAATACCACCACGGATGTTGCATTCTTAGAGATCCAATACACTTCACCCCAGAATAAAATCTCCTATCAACAATATTCACAATCAGATATCAATAGACTCATGAAACGAGATGTATCACATTTAAGAGCCAATAAAGGGTTCATCAAAGATGATGATAGAGTGTTTTATTTAGAAGTACCGGCCCGTGAACCTGGGGAATATAAATTGAATAAAATCAAAGATAAACAAGGGTCTAGTATGAGATATGTTCAAAATAAATTCTCATTTAGTCAATGTCCAAATGCTCAATTTACTTTACCTAAGACTAAGATATCCAACACAATGATGACTGGGAAAGTATGTGTAGGTAAGAAACCTGATGATATTACTATGAAATTGCCATTGGTAACGTTAAAAGGTGCAGCTCCTTTACATTCAAAAATTTTAGCTACATTCAATGGAAAGAATATTAAAGTTATAGATGCTGAGATTCTTGCTACTGATGTGGCTGATATTTTACCTTATAATGTCACTAATGTTTATTCACATACCCTTACTAGAAACTTATTAGAGCAAGAAATCTTAAAAGATCCAAGTATTCTAAAAGTTACCGAATCTGGTAATCTACAATTCCAACTTCTAGAAGTAAGTGATGCTTTAGGTAATGTCAAAAAATATAATCCTCAAGCGGATACTTCAGATGTAAGATATAATCTTGAATTACTTACTAAACCTTCAGTGAGATTAATAGAAATGGATAAAGAGAGTCCTTTATTAATCAATGGTACTAAAGGTTTAAGTTTTGCAGCTCTGAAGAATATTGTTGAGCAACTTCCTTTAACAGCTAGATTCAATTTTGAAGACCCTAATGACGGTTTGAGATCATTTAATTTCACTCATGAGTTTAAAAACTTTGATGATTTAAGAAAAGGTGTACAAGTGTCTAATCCTGGTAAGTATAAGCTTTTATCAGTTTTAGGTGCTTACTGTGCTTGTGAAGTTCAAGATAGTAGTATTAATATTGATCTTGTAGAACCACCTAAATTGGAAATTGTGGCTAATCCTATGATAGATAAATGTGTAGGAATGACAGGTTATAAATTTGATTTTGATGTTCAAGGAGAAGCTCCATTTGCAGTTGAGTATGCTGTATATCAGAACACTAGTAATCATCTTAGACCATTACCAGGACCTCAAGGAAGAATAGAAAGAGTATTAAAGAGTGATACTCATCAATTTGCTTTTGATTATAAACCTCCTGGTGAAGGAAGTTATGTAATTAAATTTAGAACGTTACGTGATTATAATTACCGTCAAACACCGGTAGGTTTAGATGAAGCTAAACATACGTATCTGACATATTTCAAACAAAGATCTAAAGTATCATTCTTCAATCAAAGAGGTTCATTACAAAAAGTATTCCGTACTTGTCAAGGACAAAGTACACAAATACCAATTTACTTTACTGGTAACTTCCCATTTAAGTTTGACTATTCTATAATAGATAGTTCAGGAAAAGTTGTAGTCAATAACAAAAATGTTGAAGCTAAAGACCACATTTTTGAATTGAATACCAATGAAATAATTACAGGTGGGCAATATAAAGTTTTAGTTTCAAATATCATTGATGGTATTGGATGTTCTGGAGATTATAATGAAGCAGAGAGTATTCAAGTCATTACTAGATCAGACATCCCTGAAATTGGGTTTGATACTAAATTAGAGGTAACTAGTTATAAAATCTTAGAAGGTGATTCAGTAGATATACCTTTAATAGTGAAGTCATCAGTCAAAAGAACTGGTAACGATAAACTTCAGTATGAATTCATTGATGTTAATAATGTCAAAACATTGAAAACTGTTACGTATCAAGGACCTTTAAAACTTCAATCTCCAGGTACGTATAAATTAATTGGATTCACTAATGGAGGATGTGAAGGAAAAGTTTCTAATGAGAAAACCATTGAAATCTCATATTATACAAGACCAGAAATCTCTATAGAAGCCCCATCCAATCAGATCGAACAAACCCTGAAAAATAACCTTATACTTAAACCAGGATGTCAAAATTGTCATAAGAAAGTTACAGTACAATTACAAGGAAAAGGACCATTTGTATTAGATTATGAAATTAAATTTCCTAGTGGAAGAACTGAAAGTAGAACTATGACAACTGAAAAAAATAGTTTAACTGTAGATTTCCCTACAGCACAAAGTGGACTCTACCAACATAAATTTAAAGGAATTTATGATAGTTTATATACAAAATCAAGAGGATATAAAGGATCAATAACTACAGTTTCATATAATATCCATGAAAAACCATCAATTGAATTCATGAAATCAACAACTTTACAATTATGTGAAGCTATGTTAGGACAACAAATTCCAGATTTAAGTAAGGTACCAATTAAATTCTTTGGTAAAGCACCGTTTACTTTAAATTTAACTTTAAGTGGTGATACGATAAAGAAATCCTTAACAATGACTGAAATTGAAACCGATGTTCTTAATTTGAATGATGCTTTATCAAAATACATGAAAACTCTTAAACAAGGAGAATATACTATTTCCATTGAAGGAGTCAAAGATTCAAATCAATGTATTAATAAAGAAATCAAACAAACACAATTGGTATTATCTATAACACCAGCACCTGATATTAAGCCTGCAATACCCCAAAAAATGGATTATTGTGTTGGTGAACATGTTGGTTATGATCTCACTGGAGCAGCTCCATTCACATTATATTATAACTTCAATAATAAAACATATGAATCCAAAACTGATTCGAAGTTTACAAGGTTTGCGTCCAAACCTGGTATTATAGAAGTCACAGGTATTGAAGATTCTTCTTCAGGAAGGTGTATGATTGATGTAGTACAAGGAACCAAGAAGGCTAAAAGTTTAGAGATAAAGATTCATGATTTACCATCTGTAGAAATCAATCAAGGAGATTCAATTATTCAAGATATTCATGAAGGTGATTTAACGGAAATGCAATTCAAATTCACCGGTACACCACCGTTTACTGTTACTTATATGAGAACATTAGATCCTTCTAGTACAGTTAAGAGAAATAAGAATCAAAGAATTAACAAAAATACCAAAAAGATCATTGAAACCAATACAATTGAAGATATTTGGGAGTATGAATATGTGGTACATGTTGGATTAGAAGGGACTTATGAAGCCATAGAAATAAAGGATGCGCATTGTATAGCTACAAGAGAGTTAGATAATTAATGTATATTAAATGATGAGATATTGTCTTATTGTGCCTTTTTATCCATTGCTATTAACCTTTCTATAACACTGGATGCTGATGATAATGAAGTCTTTTCTGTAGAAACCTTCATAAGAGTCCTCAAATCCTCTATCTGTGTGGGAGTGACATATTTGTCTACATATCCTTCTTGTATTGACTCTGCTAAAAAAATATCTAAATTAGTGACTTGATTCTGTTGATCATGTGTAGTTAATTCCAAGTCAACTTTATTGTATGTGGTAATGATAGTAGGGTGATGTTTGGCCTTGTGAGCTTTAACTGCCACTTCAGTTAGGAAATCCCATGTTGTGGGATAATTCTTAAATTTATAAGAAACATGCAATTTTGATTGTGATTCGGGAAGTTGTTTAAATTCCCATTTAAATGGTGATTTTTTATTAATTTCTAATAATTTCTGACTTATTTCATCCTTAGAAAGTACGGTAGATCCATATAATTTACGTAGACTAGCCATAGTTTAATTTTTTTATAGTACGCGTTGTTTTCCCAGTCTAACAGTCGCAGTTTTAGTCCGTTCGCAGTAGCACTCGCATTAATCACAGTCTTCCTACTCAACTCTAAAACACAATTCGCGACTATAAATCTACTCGCGGTGGTGATGGTGTCTGGGGTATTCATACTATATTCTGCTAATTTGGAAATACCTTATCACCACAGTGAACTCCTACTACATAGAATATATCACGATGATATACCATCACCTCAACAAGTAATCAATGATTTCGATGATGAATATAAACGCCAATTACCCGAACAGCGTGTGCCGTTTGTAAACATCAACGGTCTTAATTATATATATATCAAACAAGAAAATGACTTGATATTCCTACTAGTGTCTAGAACAAATATAGACTCAACCCTGATGATATTTTTTCTTCATAATTTTCAAAAATTAGTTAGACATTATCTCCAACCTACAGATCAAATAATACCTTTTGACAGAGACCTTATGATTGATAACATTTATTTCATTTACGAGTTATTGGATGAATGTATGGATGTTGGGATAATTCAAATGACAGATTATAATATTCTTAAGGAATATATTAAAATAATTCCCAATAGGCCGAAATTCCATCTTGATAGTAAATATGATAGTTCGGACGAAGATACACCTAACAAGACAAAGAAAAAAAGAAGGAACCTGAAATCAGATGTTTTAAACATTAAATCCACACATAATCAGGCCATCAAAGCTGATGTCATAGATACAGAAGAATCACATGTAAATAGTTCGATATTAAGAGCATCAAGTCTGGCGATTAATTGGAGACCCAAGGGTATTTTTTATGTCAAAAATGAAATTTATGTGGATATAATAGAAAATTGTGATTTCATATATGATTTACAAGATCATGTTATATTACGAAATGAGGTTTTCGGTGACTGTAATGTACGGTGTTATTTATCAGGTATGCCGTTGTGTACGTTGGGATTTAATGAGAAGAAAATTCTGAAGATTGAGTATGATGGTGAAGCTGAGGATGGTGATGTTGAGGATAATGATCGTGAAGGTAATCAGTTGACGGTTGCAGAAGAAGATGAAGACTTTGATGATGATGGGGTGGTCGAGGATGATATTCTCAATGACGATCCTCTTGAGTCCGAAGAAGTTACTCTCACGGAAACAAGGAGTGATACAAATATCAACACAAAAGTATTGTCTAATGACAGTATCTCTAAGTCACAGTACCAGACCTTACTGGGTTCTAAACCCATACTGACAAAAGCTAAAGCACAGGCTGAAAATAATCCTTCTAAAACAAAGCATATTCCATTCACCAATATTCAATTCCATCAATGTGTACAACTCGATTCAATTTACAAGAACAATCTAATGAAATTCATTCCTCCGGATGATGCTTTCGTACTAATGAGTTACCATGTTGAACAACAAAGACAAAGAAGAAAACTTCCTTTGTTCATGATTAAACCAACTTACCGTATAAATAAGAACACTGGTAAATTACAAATCCTTATAATCTTATCCACCCAATTCAAAAAGAGATTACACTGCAAAAACCTATTAATTAAGATCCCAATAAATCCATTGATTTTCAAAGTCACTTTTGAAGATGATAATGATTTAAAATATAAAAGTGAAATGGGAGACGTTGATTTTCAAGTTGACAGTTCAGAGTTAGTATGGACTATAGAAAGTATAACAGGAAATAATCCTTCAGTAAAGATGATGGCAGAACTAACAATTAGTAATATGGAAAATGTCAACATAGACGACATATCTGCTACATTACAAAACAAATTTAGTCAGAGCATAGATGAAGAAGATGAAGAGGATGATAATGAAGAAGCAAAAAGAGAATTGGATAGGTATTATGGTGTCAATGGTGCAAAGCCAAGTCTGATCGTAGAAATCCAAAAAAATTTACGTAAAATCAAAGCATTTAATCATATTCAATTCAGGTTCAATATTCCAATGTTATCATACACCGGACTTAAATTGAATTATTTGAAGGTTGAAGAAGATGAAATGAAGTATACTTGTTTCCCTTGGGTGAGGTATGTTTCCAAATCCGAACCTACCAAGTCTAACTTCACCTATAAGTTTAAATTAGGAAAAAATTGTTTTGAATTCCAACCTTAGGAAAAGTTTATAGATTTATTAATATAAGGTTTGAAATAATTGGCAGCCAGTTTTTTGATTTCCTTAAAAAGTAACATTAGTTTCGACTTCTAACAACCAACTAATTCTTTGAAACGAGTTCAAATTATACGTGTAATTGTGATTATAAAAACCGTGCAAGGCTTAAAAAAATGATGAGTTGTTTACGCTACATTTGCGATATTTTAGCTATGCTTGGTTGCAAATTGTTATCAGCGCGGTTTTAGCTATGCGGTGTATTCGCTACTAGGCCAATGACTATATAAAGCAACGTCAATATCCCATATAATACATCAGAATAATTCAAAGAATCATTCAGAGAATAAATTCAATAAATTATTAAGATTACCCACCAAATAATTAATTCAAAAATGTCATGCGATTGTAAAGTTTGTCAATGCTCATCTTGTAATTGTGAAACATGTAAACAAGAAACCTGTCCATGTGAGTCATGTAAATGTGAAGTATGTAAATGTTGTAATTAGTTAATAGTACAACTTATTTGATATTTATGTTAATTTTAGTAAATAGTTGTCAATAATAAATATCAAATCTCACTTTATTACACACCTCTAAAACAAATTTCAGGAACCAATTATTAAGAGATCCCCACTTTGGTAAAAGATTGCATAAAAAAAACTAAACAAGATCTTTTTTAAAACTTGCCACTTCTTACATCTCCTGTGCGCTTTGATACAGTTAATCCCACTTGGTAGCACCTACATTGACAGGATATAGTACCCTTACAATCTAAAATTCTCTCATTACAATTCAATAATTCACTGCAAATTTGAAAATTTCCTTGTTATCATAAAAAGTGTTCTTGAGAGAAAATGAGAGAATGCACTATATAGTTTAAGAAATGTATATTTGATATAAGAAATTACGCTATGGTAATATAAGAAATTCGAAAATAAAATGCTAAGAATTCTCGCTTTAGAATATAAAAATTTGTAGCAGAAAATCAATTTAGTCACAAAACACAGTCAACACGGACAACCAACAAAGTATACCAAAGGATACGGGTTACTTTATTTAATTAAATCCCAGAGAAATCTCTTAGCTTTTACCGTCTACAA
>JAJMJG010000028.1:0-158764 GCA_030563485.1 Yamadazyma lessepsii | reverse complement strand
TGAACGCGACATCCCAATTATGAAAGTGCGCTATTCATCCTGAAAACACTGTATCTCCTCACAGCACGGCAACCTCGCACCCCCATGCTCACACATCCCAAAATGGCAATAAGCGAAAGTACCTAATCTAATCTCCACAAAGCGTGGGTGCGGATTTATGTACCGATTGTACCTAACTCCCTAATTTATTTTCCTTGTGTTCAGTGTTACCTTGTCAATTGAAAAGACATATAAATATCAAAACAATCGAAAATTCATCTAAAAACTTCAAGTCATCTATGAGTCTTAATATTGAAAGTGTTGCAGTAATTGGTTGTGGTCCTTCAGGTCTTGCAGCTATTTATGAGCTATTGCATACTGATGTAAATGGTAATTCAACTGTTTATAAAGAACCTGCCAAAAACTGTAAATTTAAAGTCGTAGGATTCGAGCAAAAAGCTAAGGCTGGTGGGATCTGGGATCCTTCTTATGATGAAACAGATTTGCCTTTACCACCTCAAGACATGCTAGATTCTGAAAAGTACAATATAGCTAGTGTAATTAATCCTAGTCACCCTCAACCTGACAAATTGAACAGTTCAAATAAGGATCATCCTGTCAAAGCAAAAATCGATCATGATTTAGCCGAATTACAATGGAAAAGAAGTGGTCTTTTTAGGGATTTATATACAAATATCCCTGCTAGATTTACTAGACTATCATATATGGAAAATGATCAGAAGTATTATAATAAAGAAAAGAGAACCATCTATCCTTTTATGACACATACTGAATTGTGTCGTAGATTTGAGAATTTCATTGAAACTGAACATTTAAATGATCATATTAGATTTAACTCTAATGTTCAATCTGTTAAGAAAAACCCAGAAACTGGTAAATGGACTTTGACTGTTAAACACACCAATGAAGGGGAAAATATTGATGAATGGTACCAAGAAGAATTTGATGGTGTAATTCTTTCCAGTGGTCCTTTTACTGTACCTTATTATCCTCGTATTCCTGGATTCTCTGCTTATAATAAGAATTTCCCTAATAGTGCTAGTCATGCCAATGCTTATAGGAAACGCGATGACTTCAAAGACCAAAGAGTTTTAGTAATTGGAGGTAGTACAAGTACTACTAATGTATTACAATATATTATACCTATTGCTAAATCTGTAACTGTATCATCAAAAGGTGAAAATAAATTATTCGAATGGATGAATAAAGCTATTAGATCTGAAGGCATTGATCACAAAGGTACAATTAAAGAAATCAAGTCAAATGGTGATGTAGAATTTGATGATGGAACAATTGAGCCAAAATTTGACAAGATTGTTTTCACTACGGGTTATCATGGTCATTTCCCATATTTGAATGGTGATGATCTTTATTTGAAACGTGACAAAGCAGGTACTTTGAAAGGACTCTATTATCATATATTTAGTATGGAAGATCCAAGCTTAGCAGTAATTGGTCAAATGGCTACAACCTTTGCAATGCATTCACTGGAAATGAGTGCTGCTGCAATTGCTGGGGTATGGTCCGGGGTTTCAACATTACCTTCTAAAGCTGATCAAATTAAATGGGAAAAGTTTAGAGAAGAAGAACAATGTATTAATGGTTTATTCTCATATTATTATTGGTATATTGCTAAGGAACAATTCTTTGATGCTTTACAACCTTATGTAGCTAAAGGAAGAAAAAATCCATTACGTAGTGATGGTGACGGTGCATACATTAATGATATTCCACTTGGATTTGAATGTGTTGAGAAACTATTTTACAAAGTTAAGAATGGTGAATTAACTATACAACAAACTATGAATCCAGATTTAGATTAAAAGTTATTTTCTACTTATATTTGACTTATTTAGATTAGATTGAATAGATTGAATATAATTTTACTACAAGACTACGGAGGTTTACGCAAACTACACCACATATATTTACATTATTTAATCCAATTCACCATTGAAATAATTTCATAGTACCTAATTTAACTTAGTTAATGCAATTAAAACACTATCCTCGATTCTTATATTCGGCTGAATAGTTAAACTCTTGTCAAACAATTCTTTGAAATTAGCTAATCCTAATGATTTATCTTGATTGAAAGCAAATTCTAAATCTTTAGGATTACCTAATGTTAATAAAACTTTATTATTTTCATTGCCTTGTACTTTAAAATCTTCAGTCTTGGAAGAGTCCTCAGTATTATCAAAATAATTATCACAATTTATGAACATTGATGATGTGTATCCATTAGGAAATGAACTCTTTGTGAAAATTTCATTAAACTGTTTGGCAATTCTGGTGTAAAAACCAAATGACGATTTGTTACCTATTATTCCATAAGCAGTTAAAGGACTAACGATTTTCTTATTCTTTAAATCAACAGTGACTCTAACGTTTACTGGAACTTCATGATTTAATTCAAATGGCTTAGCTTCTCCAATATTTATATATTTAGTGGTTTTCAACTTATTTTTACCAGGTGATTTCTTTGGAATACTTAAACCTTCTTTAAAGTCTTTAAATACTTCATTGTTATTCATAAAAGGAAGAGTTGAAAGTTTTGGTAGTTTGGCAGCATATTTAAATTTCTTCAACATTTCTGGTTTGAATATTGACTTGACTAAATATGGCGGAGTTATAAAAAATTGTAATAAGCTTGCAAACAATTCACTATTATTCTCATTCTTAGTACTTGTAGTTGTTTCTTGGACGTCTTCTTCAATAGGAGTCTCATCGAATTTGATCTTATTATCGAGTCTTACAACTTTGGTTGCTTTCTTTTCTAACATAGCATTTCTATCTTCTATACTTGGAATATCTAAGATAATTATTTCAGGTACATTATAAATGGTGATAGCTTTTGCAATTTGATACGCTATAAAAGTTATCTGTTCAAGATTCTTAGCATTTGATTGTGATATTACAGTTGAAGGTACACAAACAGAAAATTGAATTTCTGAATTTGCCTTATGAGGTTTTTTAGTTGGTTTATCAATGGATTCACCTTTTCTTTTAGCCATGGTGATAAAATCTCTTCGCGATGCCTTTAATTTGTGAGGTAACGTTATTCAGGTCCCATACATAAGAAGATATAAATCTAAAATATAATTTTACTATTTAACTATTTAACATGACTAATTTTCCTTTTCTTCAGATTCTTCAACATCAGCATCTTCAAGAGCAGCAATTTTAGCTTTGGCCTTTTCAATGTTGACTTTAGTTTGTTCATCTTGTTTTGAAGTTAAAGCATTCAAGGTTTCCTTTAAAACATCGATAGTTTGAGAAACATCTTCTTGTTTGGTTGGTAAAGGAATTGATAAATCACTTAATGAAACGATAATATCTGGTGCAACAGTGAAAGCCTTAGATTTAGATTTTTTGGCATTCTTACCCTTTTTGGATGATCCAGCAAGGTAAGCTTCTTGTTCCTTTTTAATGATAACAACATCAGATGGCATTTCAACAGTTCTAATTGAATTAGTGTTGGTAATAAAAGATTCATTACCAAATTTCTTTGGTTGAGGTTTAACATATGATGGGTCAAAGTAACCTAATAAATTATGGATGGAGTTGATTTCATCTTCAAAAGCAGGTTTGGAAGCTTCTTTCAATTGTTTTTCAGCCAAGTTTTTCTTCTTCAATTTCTTTTCTTCTTCTTGTTGAACTTTTAATTCTTCTTCTCTCTTTTTCTTTTCTTCAGTCATCAATTGTTTGAATTTAGTAAATTCATCATTGAAATCTGATCTTAATTTTTTGATGGTATCATATTTAGAATCTTTTTGTTTTCTTAAATCATTTCTCTTACCAATCAACTCACCTTTTTTATCATAGATTGATTGATTTGATGATCTGATTTCATCTAATTCTTTTTGAATTGATTCATATTTTGATTGGATTTCTTTGTTTTGAATTGAGTTTAATTTTTTCTTTAATTCACTGATTTTAGCCTTATCTTGATCAATCAGATCTTGTTGTTTCTCAACGTTACCGAAATCTTTTCTTAATTTTCTTAAAGCAGTCATTTCTTTAACGGTTTTACGTTCATCAGCTAATGATAAAGATCCAGAATCGACTAAACTATCTAAAGAATTAATTTTGTTATCAATTTCTTTAACACTCTTGAAATTGTTCTTACTGGTTTGTTGTTGAATTTCTCCAACTTTTCTCTTAACTTGATTATCTAAGACTTTGATTTGTTCTAAAATACCAGTTCTTTCATTCTTGATAGCTCCTTGCTTAGAACTTAATTCTTTCAATTCTTTTTGTAATTCTTGCTTTTTAGCATTGGTAGTTGAATCAATTGAAACGTTATCAATTTGTTTAGTGAGATCATTGATTGATAACCCGAGTTTTTCAATTTCTTTTCTTAATTTGTTAACTTCAGTTTTCATGGCTGAGTCATCTGGACGTTTAATGAAACGTCTTTGCGTACCATTTGAGGTTGGTTTAGCAGTATCGGTTGACATTTTACTACTTTTAACCGTGAATAAATTTGATACCTACGTGGTTTACCAAAAAATTTTTCACTCGACGTTGATCGATTAGTCTAGAGAAGTAGTGCACAAACCATATTATTTGATTCAAAGTGATAAGATAAGGAGGTTAATTCAAACATTAATATCAATGTTAAGATTTGATCAAATTTTAGTAAATGGTTAAAAAAATCTATTGATCAAAAATCACTTTGAAAAATTAAAAACTACGCCCTATATCTAAGGTTTAATTTTTCCCACTAAAACATTCCTAAACGGCAGTAGAATCGCGATAAAAATTTTCTAAACGATACAAACATGTCAGACTATGCAAATTTAGTTAAAGGACTTAGTCCAAAAGATATTCTTAGCAAATGGTCTGATGTTACACCATTAAACGAGATATCAGGATTATCTACTCATAACTCAAGTCAAGAAAATATTGATCAAGGAGTATTTGATGGTCATGATGAAGAACAAATCAGATTAATGGATGAGTTATGTATTGTCTTAGATTATAATGATAAACCTTTAGGAGCTGGTACTAAGAAATTATGTCATTTAATGGATAATATAAACCAAGGATTATTACACAGAGCATTTTCAGCTTTCTTATTTAACGAAGAGGGTAAATTATTATTACAACAAAGAGCTGATGAAAAAATCACATTCCCAAGTATGTGGACTAATACTTGTTGTTCACATCCATTAGCAGTCAAATCAGAATTAGGACCTCATGTTAATGAATTATCAAGTGCCATAACTGGAGTTAAAAATGCTGCACAAAGAAAGTTATTCCATGAATTAGGAATTCCAAGTGATCAAGTTAAAGTTGATGATTTCCATTTCTTAACCAGAATTCATTATAAAAGTTCAAGTGGTGATGAAACTTCAAAATGGGGAGAACATGAAATTGATTATATTTTAATATTACAAGGTTCAAATTTCACTATTGATGCCAATTTAAACGAAGTAAAAGATTATAAATATGTCACTCAAGATGAATTAAAAGAAATGTTTAAAGATGATACTTTGGTTTTCACACCTTGGTTCAAATTAATCTGTCAAACATTCTTATTTAAATGGTGGAATAATTTAGATAATTTGAAACCATTTGAAGATGATACTGTTCATCGTTTATTATAGGATTTTTGCATGGACTTCTTGTATTATAAGAAAGTATAAGTATTAATTAAATAATTAAATAGTAAGTAATATTCAATATTTAAAATATCGTAAATTATACAATAAGGGCTATGTGTGGGTACAAAACCTTACAATATGGGGGACATGTTTGACCCGGCCTTTTGACTCTTCCTCTTCGCGCGAAACAAAAGGTGTGGTACGACCCGATTAGAAATATAATGATAAAGGGTGTAATAAGGAGTACTAGTTGGACTCCAATAAGATGTTTAGCCACGGGGGCACCTAGTGAAATAAAGCAAGAAATTAAACAAGATATCAAAAATGTGAAGCCTCGTAGAAAAGCAACAGTATTCTCAGATAAATTGAATAAAGGTCCATCGTTTGCAGATTTTGTTAGTGGTAAAGCTGCTGATATGTTGATTGAAGATCCTCTTGAATTAGCCAGAAAGGATCCTGATCAAAGATTACCTAAATGGTTAAAAGTTCCAATTCCAAAAGGTAAAAGTTTCCATAATATCAAAGATGATTTAAAAGAATTAAAATTATCTACCGTTTGTGAAGAAGCTAAATGTCCTAATATTGGAGAATGTTGGGGTGGTAGTAAAGCAGAGGCTACTGCAACTATTATGTTGTTAGGTGATACATGTACTAGAGGATGTAGATTCTGTTCAGTCAAGACTAACCGTAATCCTGCTAAACCTGATCCAATGGAACCAGAAAATACAGCTGAAGCCATAAGTAGATGGGGATTAGGATATGTGGTATTAACTACAGTTGATAGAGATGATTTAATAGATGGAGGTTCTAATCATTTAGCCGAAACAGTCATGAAGATTAAACAGAAGGCTCCACAAATCTTAGTTGAAGTATTGGGAGGAGATTTTAGAGGTGAATTAGATATGGTCAATATCTTAGCAAAATCTGGTTTAGATGTTTATGCACATAATCTTGAAACTGTTGAAGCTTTAACACCATATGTTAGAGATAGAAGAGCTAAATATAGACAAAGTTTAGCCGTACTTGAAAGAGCTAAACAAGTTAAATCATCATTAATCACAAAGACATCTATAATGTTAGGATTTGGTGAAACAGATGAACAAATCTTACAAACTTTAAAAGATTTGAGAGAAATCAAGTGTGATGTTGTTACATTTGGTCAATATATGAGACCAACTAAAAGACATATGAAAGTAGTTGACTATGTAACACCCGAAAAATTTGATTATTGGAGAGACAAAGCTTTAGAGATGGGATTCTTATATGTAGCCAGTGGACCATTAGTAAGATCATCTTATAAAGCTGGAGAAGCATTTATTGAGAATGTTATTAGGAAGAGAAAACATAATGTTGGAGAAACTCCTAGATTAGCACAAGAAATTAAACCAAAGATTTTTACATAGATTTGTTAAGGGATATTTATTTTATAGAAATAAATAAATTAAAAGGAGGGGTGGTATTTTTTATCTTGCGGCTCTAACGACTAAGAACTCTAATAGTCTGAGGCTCTAATATCTAAGGACTGACAGTCTAAGGAATCTAGTTATCTAAGAAATCTAATAATCTTATTAATCCAAGAAATTCTTCAATCTAAACTAACCGTAAAACCTACTGCAAGTAATTTATCTGCACTAAGTCACATTGTTAATTCACAATGAGATAGAATTCCAACACACGAAATTCTAAAAATATCACGCATTTGCGTACAAAACAACACGGTTGATCTGAGACATTCTGAAGGAGCAAACGTTTCTAAGGACTTTTTATAAGCCAGAATGTCATTAAAACAATCATTAAAAGATGATGATAGTGAAGAGTCATTGATTTCACAGTTCGAAACCACCTTAACCATCAGATCAACTGCCAATGATGATAATGATATTTCAATGGCTCACTCCACATTTTATAACCATACCGTCAATTATAAAGAAGAAGAGGAATCTGATGAAGATCAACCTGATATAGTGCCGGAACCCGTTACATTTAGAGGTAAACGACATAGTAGGCTAATGCCTCATGATGCCCTTAAGATTAAGGAAGAATTACAAGATAAAAAATCAAGATCGAGGTCTACTTCAGGTTCCAAGAAATCTAAATCTCCAAGCCCTGTTCCTGAAGGGTATGATCAATTTAAGAAATATGAAAAGGTTTTAAAACCTAATTCATTAATTGACCAATCATTAGTTCATTTCAGTAAAGCATTCAAAGATTTCTTAGCATGTAACCCACAAATAGAAAAGGAATCACCTAAATTTAAAAGAGAGTCCGATAAAACATTGGTTGTATTATCACCAAATTCTTCTGAACATGCTTTTGGTAGAAAATGGGTAACTAAAAGTTATTTATCAACTATTTTTGAAAGACCTCAAAGATTATTAGCTTCATGTATTGGAGTAGCAGCAGCATTAACCATGTTCCCATTTTTTTATAAAATCATCAATAGTACTAAAAAAGGATCTATCTTTGCACCTCATGTCTTAAGAATTCATGGTAAAAATTGGCCTAAGAAATTATATGAATTATGCCTTGAAAGTCATGAAAAATTAACCAATGAAACTTTAGAAGTTCCTGATGATTGGAATACTGGTGATATTTATTTAGTACCTAAAACCATTAATGCCATAGAAGGTGTCATAGGTACTATTGAAACTGCCGTTGATTCATTATATACCTTACATTATAATTTATCATTTATTGTAATTCGACCTCCTGGTCATCATAGTCATGCTTGTTTACCAAGCGGATTCTGTCTTGTAAATAACGTACAAATTGGTATAGAATATGCTTTTGAAAACTATGATGTTAGTCATGTTGCCATTTTGGATATTGATTTACATCATGGTGATGGATCTCAAGATATTTGTTGGGAAAGAGCTGGTTATACTGGAGATTTTGGTATTGGAGAAGCTGATGAAGTTGAAATTCAAAATGAAAAAACTAATCCAAGAGATGAATTCGGGAAAAGATTCGCCAAGTATCCCAAAGTTGGATATTTCTCTCTTCATGATATAAAATCATATCCAACTGAATTAGGGTATGCTACGAAGGAGAATATAAAAAATGCATCAACATGTATTATGGATCATGATTTAAATATTTGGAATGTTCACTTACAAGAATGGTCTAACGAAGAGGATTTCTATAAGTTATATAAGACCAAGTATGTTCAAATTTTGAATAGAGTTAATCAATTCTTGAATAATGGTAAGAAACAATATGAACTTGAACTTCAGAATTATATTGAAAGGAAACAACAAAGAGCTAATACATCTCCACATAGTAATCATAGTAATGGTAGTGAAGAAGATCTAAAACCACCAGTTCCATTTAAACCATTAATTATAATTTCAGCAGGGTTTGATGCTTCAGAATATGAAAATGCTCAAATGCAAAGACATGGTATTAATGTACCAACATCATTTTACTGTAAATTTACTAGTGATGTTGTTCAATTATCCAAAATTCATAAAAGTAAAATTTTATCATTTTTAGAAGGAGGATATTCCGATGGAGCTTTAACTACAGGTATTTTCTCCCATTTAATTGGATTAACTAATTCATTATATAAAGATCAAGATGTTAATTTATGGAATGATAGTTGGGGTTCAGAACAAGTTATGAAAGAATTAACAAAAGGATGTAAGAAGAATTGGACACCTTATAGACAACCAAAAGCTGATGTTACAGTGTGGGCTAATGAAGTTATTAAATTAGGTAGATCCATGATGCCTAATTCGATTTTCCCATCTAATTATATTTATGAGTATAAAGAACAGGAAAAGTTACCGATTGAGAGTTTAAGTTTGGAGGAAAAAGATGTACGTCATACTAGGTCATATTTTAAGAAGTTATTACAAGAACAAAGAGATTTACCAAAATCTGGTCGATGAATAATAATATCAAACACATGTACTCAAGACTGATTAATGAGTAGGAATCAATTCAAAGAGAAACCTAAGCCCCGCCGATAGGTAACAATACCCAAGTCCCTGTATAAATGATCCGACCTAAAATCAAACCCAAAATTAAACACCCTAGTTATAAATTTAGAACCAAAATTGTAAGTAAAGATTATAAAAGCATAGATAAATGAAATAATTTAATATTTAGACATTTTAGTATTTAAGCCTCTAGCAACAAAAGTCAGAACTTTAATTTAAAGTTCTAGATTTCTATATAATGGGGTCTAAAAAAGAGAGGCCAAATCTCATAAACTCTTGTTAGACTAACCTCTAAACTCTTGTTACGCTAACCCCTAAACTCAAGTCAATCTATGAACTACTATTGTGTTGTCTTAACAACCCAATCCCGAATGGTGTAAATCGAATCACTCCTAGGTCCATCCTGTACGGCTGTTAGTTTCACGTACGCGTGAACGTTGAAAAAACATCAAGCTCACATTATTAACCTTAAGGTTATTTCTTTCTTTACGACTCATACGGACAGGATCCTCAAACACCAAAGTAGTTAGGTCACCTAGCATTCAAAAAGAACCATCAACAACCAAAGAAAGGATAATTGGAATAAAACCGTAGCAACGATGGAAGATATTACACCATCTCACCCCGACTTTGATAGGTCAGGATTAACGGATAAGCAGTTCATTGAACAGTTATTATTCGAGATCCAAGAACTTAAGTCAACTGTACAAAGAAAGGATTTGTTAATAAGGAGCTTACAAGGTAATTTAAACTTTGATAAGTTAAAAAAGACTGATGCACAAATCAAAGAGGGTGAGGTTATACAAAAGAAAGGTAATGAGATCAATGACGGGGAGAATGATTCAAAGGAAGGTATCAATAGTGACATAAATGGTGTTTATGATCCAAAAGGGGGATTGAATGATTTTAAGAAAGCTTTCAATATCGAAGAAAAGGATGAAAAGTCGGGAAGTAAAGATGTAAAGAAAGAGAATGAGATCAAAAAGGATATTAATAATGGTAAGAAAGAGGATATAAGGGAAAGGGGAGATGATTTAAGGAGTCAATTAGTGGAAAAGGAGTTAGATCAAAGGAAAAAAGAGCAAAAGATAGACCCAAGGAAAGACGAAAAGATAGGCCAAAAGAAAGACGAAAAAATAGACCAAAAGAAAGATGAAAAGAAAGAAATTCCTTTTATAAATGATGATCCTATAGAAGAATTACAAGTTGTACCACAAAGATCATCAAGAAGAAAAGTTTATGAAGAAAAGAAAGAAACTCCTATGACGGAAGCACATCCCGATGATAAAAAGCAAAATGCATTAGATATCAAAAAACCAACATCAACCTTCTTAGACAAAGACCCATTGGATGAAACGCAAAAAGAAACACAAAAAGAAGTTCAAAAAGAACCAATAGAGTACCAAGAAGAAAAAGATACCCTTGAATCTTCAAATGATATGGAACCTATTGAACTGGTTTCAAATAGGTCTTCAGTCTATTCAGATGAAAAAATCATCGATGACAGTATTACTCAAGATAAAGCTGATACTACAGTTGATATCAATGAATCAATTGATACCACCATTAGTGATTTAGAAGTTGATGATCATGGTGATGACAAATCTAATATCAGTGCATTAAAATCATCAGAACCTCTTTTCCAACATAAGAATCCAAGTAATAGTAGTTTCCAATCATACAAGTCAAGAATTAAGTTACCATCTCATTATCAATCAGGCAATGCTTTACAAATTCATGAAACTAAATCCTATGATAATAAAGGGTATGATAAAAGTTATGAAGCCAAATTTGATACTCCTGGAAAATCCTATGATTCAAAAGACAAGAACGTTTCCTCAGCTAAATCTTATGATACTTTACCACAAAGTGCTACTTCTAGATATGATTCAGAAATCGATAGTTTAAGCCGTCAAACTTCTCATCATACCTTATCATCTGAGATCAATAGATACAATTCCCAAGTTCCTCAAGAAAGTCCATTTCAACGTTCAAAGACTCCACCACATACAGAAATTGTTGAAGATAAGAAAAGAGGACTCAATTATAGTAGAACACTTAAAGATTTAAATATTAACAATCTAAGTCTTCAATCTAGTCAAATAGGTTTCCAATCTAATCAATCTGGTTCCTTAAGATCACCGGCTACGTTAATCCATGAACTGCCAAGTTTACCCGTACCGAATACACCAGATGGATTCTATAGTAGAGATATCTCAGGAGAAGTCAGTAGTTTTTCATCACCTGCTATTAACCATGGATTCGATGCTAGAAACGATTATAGTCAAGATTCATTCAAAACAAGAAAAATTGCCCAAAATTCTCATTTCAATAATAGTTCATTTAGCGTGAATTCATCAACTTCATTAAGAAATGAAGATGAAGATTCACTTTTCATCAAACCTGAAGATTTCCAAACTATTAGTATAAATGTGGTAAGTACTATAAGTTTAGGTAATTTCCAACAAACTAATGTAAAGAAATTAGATGAAGTTCTTATAACGTTATCAATTGCAGACCGTAATAGTGGAAAAGAAGCATGGAGGATTCAAAAATCTTATTTACAATTACAAAGCTTTGATAATGAAATTAGACCTATAGTTGAATATTTTGGATTACCTGAATTGCCTGACAAATCATTGTTTTTCTCCACAACACCAAATAAAATTGATTTAAGAAAGAACGGTTTACAGAATTATTTCAATACACTCTTTGTGATGCCTCATATACCACATTTAATATTATTCCGGATATGTAAGTATTTATCATTAGATATGGTTAACCCATTAGATGATTTCAAAAGTGGTGCTAAGAAAGAAGGTTATTTAGTTAGAAGGTATAAAGGATTAGGTACTAATTGGAAAGTAAGATGGTGTCAAGTTGATGGGCCAATGTTAGAACTCTATGATATTCCAGGAGGATCATTAATTGAGCTGATTAATTTAGTCAATTGTCAAATTGGGAGACAAAGTAATGATTCAGTAGCTGAAGATAAAGGCTATAGACATGCATTTTTAATAATGGAAACGGTGAAATCATCCAAACTTTCCAATTCTTTACCAAAACATTTCTTCTGTGCTGAATCAGACGAAGAAAGAGATGATTGGGTTAACATATTAATCGATAATACTGAAACTCAAGCCAATTCACAGGCTTCAGCACCTTCACAATACCTGTATCAATATGATGAAGATAAGAGTTATAATAGTTTGGAAACACCAAGGACCATTGATACCAATAGAAGTAATGATAGAATCGATGAAGATAGTATAAGAATGCTCGAAGATAAAAAATTCAGTGATGACAAGAAATTAAATAAGAAAAGAAGTATTTTTGCATTTAGGAAGAATACTTCACTGTCTAATCAAGATTCGGTTGATTCTGATAGTGTGATATCGACGACGAATCAATCAGCACATAGTAATCGTAGTCAAGATGATATTCAACAGTATTTGGATAAAATGGGATTGGACGAAGGAGTATCTAAATCAATCTTTGGTAGAGATTTGGTATCAGTTTATAACATTTCCAATCATGTATTTCTAGAAAGGTCTATTCCAAGTATTATTTATAGATGTGTTGATTTCTTAATTAGAACTGGAGCCATTTATGAAGAAGGGATTTTCAGATTAAGTGGATCAGCTTCAACTATACGACAACTCAAAGAAATGTTCAATAAAAAATTTGATATTAATTTATTTGAAACCAAACCTGATATGCATACAGTAGCAGGGTTATTCAAGACATATTTAAGAGAATTACCTGAACCAATAATAACTGAGAAACTATTAAATGAATTACGACAAATCATGATGACTCGTGGTAAACCTAATGGGTCTACATCATTATTGTTCAGAGATCATATATCTAAGAATTTAGATAAGATCCATTATGATACTACTTATATAATATTGAAGTTTTTAAAGGAAATTATTAATAATAATCAAGTGAATAAAATGAATTTAAGGAACGTTTGTATTGTATTTGTACCAACATTGAATATTTCATTAGACATTCTTAGTTTATTATTGGTTGATTTTAATTGTATATTTGACAATCAAGAGCCAATAGATGATGATAAGAGGGAGGTATTAGATTTGAATATACCTAATTTTTGATTTATTTTGATGAAGTTATGCTTTTGTTTTTTTTGATTTTGTGAAATGGGATCGTGTGGTATGTAATTGTGCAGTATGTTAATTGTGTTGACTATGTAATTGTGTGATATAGAATTGTGTGGTGTGTAATTGTGTTGTATGTTAATGAGAGGTAAGGTTTGTTTAATAGGTGTTGGTAATGTTTACTTGAGCTGTTGGTAATGCTTAATCGATAGCTCTAGTTAACGCTTACTTGATAGCAGTGGCAAAAAGAAGATAATCTTTTAATAGGTGTTAGGTGTATAACAATAAAATCATAAGAATACTCACTATCGGATTTATCACAATGAAATTCTGCGGACATTTTATTCATATTTCCGTTTTAAGTAACAAATATTTATCAACCAATAATAATCTAAAAGAAAATTCACATCACTAACTAATCATTAAATACCAATGTACTACATGACCAAAATCATTCACCTCCTTATGGATTGAGAAAAAGACGTTACAATGTCTCATTTCTTAACATTGAATGACCTTAAACTCCACAGTACGTTAGAACGGCTTTAGACTTTACATTATTAGAATTTAAAAGAAACTTTTCAATTGAAACCCCACTTATAGTTCTAATGATGTTCAAATATATAAATCATTAAAAAAATAAATTAAATCAGCCCCACCATATTTCGATGACTCTCACCATCATCTAAAGCCCCTACTACTCTCGCACTCACCTATTTTTACCACCGACCAGGGTCAAGGCTCAGATAGCGATAGTTGGCGCGAATCGCAATTATACATGTTTAGAAGGAAACCACCCCAATTGACTACATATGAAGAACTACAAGAAACTTATAATGATTGTGTTAAACTTACGATAAAGAATCTTACATACGAAGAACAAGATAGATATGAAGATTCTCTTAAAGGTTGGAAATCCTTACATACATCGCTCCTTTATAAGCTTGAGTTATTCGAGAAAAGCCTACATAAGATGTCCCAAGATGAACTTGCCGTATTTTATGAACTTAAAGGAATAAGGGATGAAAATATTAAACATTTAGTTAGAATGCAAGTTAAATTAGATCAAATCAATAAAGCTAAACCTGTAATTA
Source organism: Yamadazyma lessepsii (assembly GCA_030563485.1). Lineage (NCBI taxonomy): Eukaryota > Fungi > Ascomycota > Pichiomycetes > Serinales > Debaryomycetaceae > Yamadazyma > Yamadazyma lessepsii. Next base: position 143,996 of record JAJMJG010000028.1, on the reverse strand, counting down.
AACAGGCACCTTCAAATATGTCAGTACCCTCATTAAGAAATGGGATCAGGAATTTCAATACCCAACCAAAGAAAAAAATGATTAAATCTCTTAGACAAACTGGTCCAACCAAATCTAGTACTGGTACTCAACAAAAACAACAGGCGAATTTGGCTGCTAATGTTTCATGGCAAAAACCTAAACAAGATTTATTTGAAGATTTTGATCAAGATTTCGAAGTAAAGAATTGGGAAAAGATTGCTGATGAAGATGATTATGAAGAATTTGATGATGTAGAAGTTAATCTAATTGATTTAGATGAAGGTTTAAATAATAAATTAAATAATTTAACTTTAAAACCGAACAAATTAAGTTCAATATCCCAACCTGAACTTCAACATAATACCCAACCATCAAACAATCCTCCTGTAATTCATGCAAAGTCAACAACTCAATTACCTCCAAATTTACCTCATGAATCACCTCAGAAAAGAAGAGAATCAAGTGGTTCATCCAATGCATCTCCTAGCAATTCCTTCTTACAACCTCCTGCTAAATTATCACCAAATAGTTCTGATAATTCCCCAAATAATTCAATGAGAGAGAAAAAATACGTTTATAAACAACCCCAACCATTAAATATCAATAAACTCATGAAACAAACCAGTAAACCCAAACCTAAAGCTAACAGTGTACCAGCAAGTAAAACCCAACCCAAATCAAATGTATCAGCAGCCAAACCTAAACCAAAATCTAATATCACATATAATTACGTTAAAAAACAACCAGTCAAGAAAAAGGAACGTAGCGTCACACCAGAACCAAAATCTGATGATACTGATGAAGAGGTATTTATAGATCCACTTCTTAATCCGAAAATTCAAGATGAAATTATTAAACTGGTACGTGGGATTGATTATGATAGTGCTAAGCAAATTTTAAATGATATTGTGGTTCATGGAGATGAAGTTTATTGGGATGATATTGTAGGACTTGATGATGCAAAGAATTCTCTTAAAGAAGCAGTAGTATATCCATTTTTAAGACCTGATCTTTTTAAAGGGTTAAGAGAACCTATTCGTGGGATGTTATTATTTGGACCTCCAGGTACTGGTAAAACCATGTTAGCAAGAGCAGTTGCAACTGAAAGTAAATCAACATTTTTCTCAATAACGTCATCAACAATTACATCGAAATATTTAGGAGAAAGTGAAAAATTAGTGAAAGCTATGTTTTTATTGGCCAAGAAGTTATCACCATCGATTGTATTCATTGATGAAATTGATTCGTTATTAGGTTCAAGAACTGAGGGAGAAATTGAAAGTATAAGAAGAATTAAGAATGAATTTTTAATCCAATGGAGTGAACTTAGTAGTTCAACTGCTAAAGAGAAAGATAATGAATTAAATAATCAAGTATTAATTTTAGGAGCAACAAATTTACCTTGGTCTATTGATGAAGCTGCTAGGCGTAGATTTGTTAAGAAACAATATATTCCATTACCAGAATCAACCACAAGGAAAAGTCAAATTGAAAAATTATTAAAGTACCAGAATCATGAGTTAAGTGTTGAAGAGTATGAAGAGATTATTAACTTGACTGATAAATTTAGTGGGAGTGATATAACATCATTATGTAAAGATAGCGCGATGGGACCATTACGTAGTTTGGGTGAGTTATTATTAAGTACACCAACTGAAGAGATTAGACCGATAATGTTGGAAGATTTTAAGAACAGTTTAAAATATATTAAACCATCAGTACTGGGGGATAGTTTAAAGAAATATGAGGAATGGTCTATAAAGTTTGGTTCGGGTATTTAGGTATATAGCATTTGCATTCTTTATATACAGTGATATGAGTTTTTATATTTATGTTCGATTGTTTTTGGTTTATCTTTGACTTAGATTTGGAGTAGCTTTGGTCTATTTTTGAGCTATATATGACATAGATTTGACCTACCTTTGAACTAGCTTTGTTCTATCTTTGACTTAGATTTGACCTACCTTTGACCTAGTTTACTTCTGTCTTCGACTTAGATTTGTTCTATCTCTGACCTAGCTTTGTTCTATCTACGACCTAGATTTCACTTAGATTTGACCTACCTTTGAACTAGCTTTGTTCTATTTTCAACCAAGATTTGACCCAGATTTGACTTACCTTTGGTCTATTTATGACCTATATATGACCTAGATATGACCATCAAAGAACCGTGAATGCCAATAAATGAACTTTAATAAACCTTAATAAACTTTAATAAGCCACAATAGCCATAAATCAAGACATTTATCCCCTAAATTGATTAAAATCCCCATCCTCTCAACCCAATCATTAACTACTTCCCTTGAGTCTCTTGTAAACTAGCATTGAAACTATTTAAGTTCTTTAAATTATTCATTATCTTTAAATTCTGTTTCATTAAATTATCATGGTTTTGTAATAATTCATTCATTGGCTGATTCAATGACTTCAAAGATTTGGTAAGTTCTTTATAAGGATCCATAAATGTGGTAGAAATTATAATACCGCGTTCACATATCGCGTGTGCTTATGAGTGATGATCTAACACAAAAGGCAATTAATGAAGCACTAACGAGTATGAATTCTTCTAATTTACACAATGACATTGAGCCAATGGATATAGAACCAATTTCAATAGGCTCATCATTGTCTATGGTATCAAGAAGAACGAGCTTAGGATCCAGCTCTTCTAACAGACAAAGTTCTATACAAAGCTCCTCAAGACCATCTTCTAGAAAAGTACAAAGTACCTTATTTGGTGATAAAATCACCTCTAGCCCCCAAATAAAGGAACCAAAAGAATTTAAAGAAAATTCAACTCCTACCCATCATGAAATTAATTATGAAAACCTTAAGACTTATATATACCCCATAAATTATGAGATCAGAGATTATCAATTCAATATCATTGAAAAATCCTTCTATAATAACATGTTAGTGGCATTACCTACTGGTTTAGGTAAAACATTTATAGCAGCTACCACTATATTAAATTATTGGCGATGGTTTCCTAATTCCAAAATTATATTTATGGCACCTACAAGACCATTAGTAGCACAACAAATTAAAGCATGTTTTAGTATTATTGGCTTAAAGGATCAATTTGCTATTTTATTAGATAAACTGAAACGTAATAGATTAGAAGTATGGTCAGAATTTAAAATTTTCTTTACAACTCCTCAAGTAGTAGATAATGATTTACATAATGGGTTAGTTGATCCTAAAACCATTAGTTTATTAATTATAGATGAAGCTCATAAAGCTAAGGGGAATTTTGCTTATAATAATGTAGTGAAATTTATTAATAGGTTTAATAATAGTTATAGAATCTTAGCATTAACAGCAACACCATCCTCAACAGTTGAAGGAGTTAAGGAAATTGTTACCAATTTGAATATAACCAAAATAGAAATCAGAACTGAGAATTCTATTGATATTATAAGATATTTCAAAAATAAAAGAATCGATAAGATAGATGTGGATTTTAGTGATTATGATGATATTAATCAATACCTTATATACTTATCTAATGCTTGTGAACCATTTATAAAACTAGGCAATGAAAGACATATAATTGAATTCGATGATCCTTTGAAATTAAGTCTGTTTAAATTATTAGAACTTTCTAAACGAAACCTTGCCAATCCTAATTTAAATGAAGGATTAAAATGGTCCAATCATTTTTTAATAAAGATGTTGATTTTCATAGCCAATTGTTTTAAGAAATTAAAGATTTATGGGCTTGTAAATTTTGCCCATTATTTCATTGATCAAAAGGCTAAAAATGCTAAGACTAAGAATAAACTATTACTTGATTTTTATAAAGATGATAATATTCAAAAGCTTGATGAATTAATACGAAATGTTGATAATAATGTCAAGAGTCATCCTAAAATCCAAACACTTGTTGATTATGTGATCAATTTCTTTAAAACCACAACTTATGATAATTCTAAAGTTATAGTGTTTACAGAATTCAGAGACAGTGCTTTAGAAATTGTTAAAAGTGTAGAGAAAATTGACAATTTAAAACCTCATATTTTCATAGGACAATCATCAGAATCTTCAGATAAATCAAGTAATAAAGATAGTGGGACTTCCAGTTCGGAAGTGGCTAAATTAAAAGGAATGAATCAAAAGACTCAAAAACAATTAATCAAAGATTTTAAAGCTAATAAATTTAATATTTTAGTGGCTACATCAATTGGAGAAGAAGGGTTAGATATTGGAGAAGTTGATTTGATTATTTGCTATGATTCCACATCATCACCTATTAAAAATATCCAAAGATTAGGGAGAACAGGAAGGAAACGTGATGGGAATATTTTACTCTTATTTAGTGATAATGAAAGGTCTAAATTTGAAAAAGCTATGGATAATTATGAATGGATTCAAGGGTATATAATGAAACATGAGACTGAATTAACTGGTGAATGTATAAGGAATAGAATCTTACCTAAGGATTTTAAGCCTATATTAGAGAAGAAGTTTATTGAAACAGTTGATGATATGGATAATGAAGATGATAATGATGAGATTATTAAGATAGCAATGAATTATATGAAGAAGGGACCAAAGGGTAAAACTAAGACTAAAAATGCTACCAAGAAGGATAAGAAGGAAAAGATAGAGAAGAAGTTTTTTATGCCAGATAATGTTTTTACAGGATTTAGGAGTGTTACTGAAATGTTAGGGCCTCAAGACAGAGGGTCATCACCTGAATTGATTGATACAGATTCTTTGATTTTTAATGAAAGTAGGGAGGAGATTAGGGGGACAAGAGAAACCGAAGGACAGGAAGGACAGGAAGGTTCTGAAGGACAAGGTGGTTCTGAAGAAAAAGACGGTTCTGAAGAAAAAAACGGTTCTGAAACAAAAAGAAGAAAGATCAGTTCTATAGGGGATAATCGGCCGATAGAATATATTTTAGATGAATTAGATGAGGGTTTAAGTTCAAAGGGGGATGATAATGAAGAGAGAGATAGGAATGGAGACAAGTATGAAAATAAGTATGAAGACAGATATAAGAATAAAGATAATTACGAAGAAAGAGATAAGAATAAAGATAATGAAGAAAATAAAGAACATAAAAAACAAGGAAATCCAGAAAAAATGGATGAATTTGATGAATTTGATATGGAAATACCTAAACCAATAAATCCAATTAAAATCAATCAAAATAAAGAAATTGAAGAATTGGATGAATTTGATGAATTTGATAGAATGGAACCAATTCCTGTTAGATCTATACGACTTCAACTGAGTCCAGTGAAACAGATTAGTTCTGATCTTAGATCTGGGGATTTGAAATCTTCAAGTTTTAGGTCAGGGAATTCAGGTAGGATTGAATTAGATTCTGACTTTGGATTTGAAGATGATGAAGAGGATGAGGAAGTTATGAAGGAGCTCAAGAGATCAGAAAACTCACCCAAATTACTGTCATTACAGAAATCAGAGACACCAATAGATAAGTTCAAATCTATAAACTCCGAAACCTTAGTATCAAATCAATTCTCACCAAATGAAGGATTCCTAACTCCGCAAGAGAAAATCCAACTCTTCACTAATTACTACAACCCTGTACCAGCAGAAGTACAATTTTATTCACCAGATTTCAATAATCAACCAGCTCATTTCAATAGTAAAAGAACCCAAAGATTAACCACCATAATTAACTCAAACCTTGAAGATTCTACAAGAAAAATTCAAGGCTATAAAGCTCAAGTACAAAATCAAAATAATACGAAAGAAAATTGCATTAAATATCTAAATAGTCATATACTGTAAATACACTTACTATACAAACCAGTCTATTACCCGGACACCAATATCACCACTCAAAAAAATCTCAGTAAAAGTTTTCATCTTCATCTTTATGCAGGGGCATTACGTGAATCAGTGAGGATTCGTCCGAGATCATGTTTTTGCTAGTTGAAAACTTACCTGACAAACTCTCCTTTATGTGGTAGTCATAGTGCTATTGATATTGGAGGAATTTTTGGAAAAAAACCGAGGAAATAGGATGAATATTCATTGAATTTCAATCTATAGAAATATCAACAATTACAAACTTTTAACTTTTTTATAATGAGGGCATAATAAAAGAGTTAAGGGGGGATAGTTAATGAATAGATCATTTAAATAATACCACAAAGACACTCAATTGACCTAAAATCCCCAAAATAATCATAGTCAATAATAAACAGTGTACCCATAGTTAACAAATGTATTCACAGTAATAAATAATAGTAAAATCGCCTTGTGCCTCGCTCGATTTAATTTTATAATTAAGTCTTGAGCTGGATACTACCAAGTAATAGGCTAGACCAATAAGGTTTCATTTGAGTACGATATCATCTAATAATTGGTGCTATTGTAATTATTAACCTTGACATCTTCGAACTCGCTTTATGCGACGAAAATTTTTTATTCTCTACCACCATGTTTAAGAAATTCTCTAACGAAGAGATTCGTTCCCGTTCTAATATCAAATCTTCAGTACAAAGAGGTTTAAAATCCTCTATAGTAGGTCAATTCCCTTTATTAGAACCAGTTATCGATGAAATAATACCAAAGAAATCTCAAGCAATTCAAATTAAATGTGAGGACAAAATTCAATTATATTCTATTGATAATGAAGTTGTATTATTTCAACATTTCGATGATTTAATCCCAACTTTGAAAATAGTTCATAAATACCCTGAACAATTCCCTAAAGTTCAAGTTGATAGAGGTGCTATTAAATTTGTATTATCCGGTGCTAATATTATGTGTCCTGGGTTAACTAGTGTTGGAGGTAAATTACCTGAAGAAAACTTACCAAAGGATAGTATAGTTACAGTATATGCTGAAGGTAAAGAAAACAGTCTAGCAATTGGGAAGTTATTGATGGATACTGATGAAATTAAATCTAAGAATAAAGGACATGGGATTGAATTACTTCATTATTTAGGTGATGGATTATGGAGTCATAAAGAATAGGGTGTTTAGTTTATAGGAGAGTAATAAAAGATTTGATAGGTTTTTTTATTGATTATTTATTTTGTTTTTATTCTATATCATTTTGTACCATTCTATGTTCATCTTGTACCATTCTATATCATTTCGTACCACTTTTTACCATTCTATGTTCATTTTAAACCATTATATACCAATTTAAACTCATTTTAGTTAACATCTACATAAAATCCCTGTTCTCTATCAAAATTATAATCCTTTAACCTTGACAAATCCTCATCTAAATATTCCTTATAATTCCCATTCAAAAAATAATACACTCTAAAGTTTAGTATAGACACATTTAATTTCCTACTAATTAATCCCTTTATTCTAAGAATCGAATAATCTAGTAAAACATCCTTTACTAATACAATATCTTGTTTGAAATATATAATAACTCTCATCTTATCAAACAAACCATTATTCCTTTCAACTTCTTCATTAACATTATACTTCTCTTTTAATATATCCCATTTCGAAGTAGTCAAATGTATTTCACCAGTTTTTACTTTACTTATGAAATACAACTCAGCATTAGTGATTTCTTCTGCTGTCAATTTTGATCCATTCAATTTCTTTAATAATGAACAATCTAATCTTGATATCAAATGGATTTCCAGCTCATCTTCTTTCATATCATTGAAAAGGGGATTAACATTAATTCTTAACCCTTGTAGTTTGAAATTCATATAAATTTGATCAATAAAGTCCCAAGAATCAATACAATTGTATCGGAGGTCTATTTCCTTAATTGTATATGTTCCTCTACAAGTACTTATTTTATTATCTGTGACATTTAAAGTATCTACCTGTAAATTAGGAACTATTGTAAGATTATTAAATGACAAATCAACGTATTCTAATGGCGGAATTTGGATATCTTCATCATTATATTTATTACCAGATATAACAAGTTCTCTCAAATCATTAAACTTTGGTAGAATATAAGTATTCAATTCTTTCATAGAAATACTCGTACTTGCAAGTTTTAAACGTTTTAAACCATGCTGAGTTTTAGGTATTGAAAACTCCAGAAATCTATTCCCATTTAAATTCAATTCTTCTAACTCAGGTAATTGATCAAGAGTCTGCCATATTTCTTCTATGTCCGTAAACAAATTAAAACTAAGATCTAAACTTTTTATTGATTGTAACAGAATTTGTCCTGATTTATATATACCCTTATTATCCAATGAAACCGATACCAATTTATCGAAGACTGAATTAATCTGATTCAATTTATCAAACCCATAATTCTCTACTATCTTTTTACCAAAATTTATACTTTCAGTAATTTGATTATCTTCAACCCCATAACTTTCCACTAAAGCTTCATTGATATCAATATGTTTGTTAATTTTCGTATTAGATGCTTTTATAAATGAACCTGAACCTTCAATATTTGGTTTGAAATATTGTTTAGTCCCAAGAATTCCGTTATTTTTACCCCTTTTTATATCATCCCATTCAATCCCAAAGGCCACAGCATCACCCCAAGGATCAACAGGTCCTATATATCGAATTGTACCAAGATTATTATCGACTTTAATACGATCATTAACCTTATACATCTGTTGAGAGATTTCTACTCCACAACTCGCGAATTTACAGCGTATGCCGTGTGACATCGTATGCCTATACTACATCGTATATCCCTATACACATCATTTACGGGTTCATGCCAAAATTATCATTCAATAATCCATCTAAATCAAATTCCTTAGCCCAAGTTTTCACAACAGTAGTTTGTTCAATTTTTGGTGGTTCCTTTTCACCTCTTAATGAAGATTTAGGAGCATTAAAATCAATATCTGCTTCAACTCCTTGTTTGGAAATCTTTGGTAATGTCCAACCTAAAATTCTACCATCTCTCCAGTCATTTAATACCAACATAGCAGCTGATTCTAAATTAGGTACACCCCCTTTACCTAATCTTCCCTTAGATCTAGCAATATGAATTAAAAATTGTTTACTGAATTCATTGAAATCAGATGCTGGTAATGATGGTAAATTATAATATTGTTTTAAACCTTGTGCCATATCATCATTCTTAGCAAACTTCTTTAAAAGTAAATTGAATGGCTGTATAGGGTCAGTGATTTGTTTTGGTGGTAATGCTGACAATAAAGCTAATTTTGATTCATAATTGGCCTTATTAAATTTCTTTCCTATTAATTCATCAGGGAATACAATTCCAGGACTATCTAAAATCTTTAATTTAGAATCAATTTTAATTTCTCTCATTGATGTGGTGACTCCAGCTTGATTACCAACTGGACATGCTTTAGATGTATTAGAATGTCTATTAGTTAAAGCGTTAATAATTGATGATTTACCAACATTTGGATATCCAATAACTCCTACTACAATTGATCTTTTTAAATTAGATTTAGTGGCATAACTTTTTAAAGATTGTAATAATTGATTGGCAGTTAAGCTAGCAGTAAGATTCTTATTGTAAGTACCAGAAGAAACTGTTGGTGAAGCTTTAACAGGAACTGTTGGGAATGATTGTTTTAAAAATGTTAACCATTGATTTAACACTTCAGTTGGAATTAAATCAACTTTATTTAATACTAAAATTAATCTTTTATTGGCATTTTGTAATACGGCTTCTTCAACTTTTCTGGATCTAGTAGCTTCAGGTTCTCTAGCATCTAAAACGTATAATACCACATCAGATGCATCAACAACAGTTTTAAAAATCTTATCATAAGCTTTACGAGATTTATCTAATTCTGATTTTTGTTCATTATCATCATCATCTTCATCCATACTTATGTTATATTCAATATCTTCATCAGAGTCTTCCATATTATCATCTTCGGAATCTTCTCCATCATATTCTTTAGCAGCTCTTTGAGCTGACTCTAATAAGGCTGCCATCCCATCACCTTCATCATCTTCATCATCAATATCAATATCATCAACTTCTTCACCTCTACTAAGAGCTTCTTCTCTTTCTTGTTGTCTTTGTAATTTTAATTGTTCTTTTCTTTCTTGTTGCACTCTTCTACCTTCTTCTAATTCCGTTATTATTCTATCTTTATAAGGGAAACTGGATGGAATACCTGGATCTTTAGGTACTCTTGATCTCCAAGTTGGATCTTTTTTAGCTACTTTTCTATCCTTTCTTCTTTGAGCAGCTGCTTTCTTCTTTATCCCTTCTCTCATACGAGTAGAGACTCTTTTTGATGTACGTTTCTTTGCTTTAACCATAGTTAATTTTTTTTCAAAATTTGAGATGAGTTTGAGCTGCGATGCGATCGCGCACGATTGCCGCAAGCCGCACATTTGCAACCATGGCATGGGTCTACATTAGTACGGGTTTTTATTGATCTATTGGAACTTTAACTGTTTAATGTATTCCTATAAATATATACCTATAAATATATACCTAGAAATGTCTAATTATCAAAAGAGTCAAAATCTCCTTTTCTAGGTTCAAATGTATAATCTTCTTTAGGTTTATCCTTTGTACCAAATTCATATATTTGTGACTTTAATTGGGAGGGACGATTTTTTCTTTGTTGATTTTGTTCCTTCTTATCTTCAATCACTTCATTCATTTTTAATTCCCCATTTTCAATCATTTTTGTAATTTCTTCATTAATCATTGCTTGTTTTTCAAAAGCTTCTTTTTCAGTTTTATCAGTTAAATTTTCAATGATTTTTTGTTTTATTTTCTTTTTAAGTGTATTGGCATATTTCGGTGTTTCATGAATCATATGTTTAGCAGCATCCGTAATATCTTTGCCCGTAACTACAACCTCAATTTTATCACGTATAATGTTTCCAGTAGGAAAACTTGAAGTATATGTTATATGAAGGAATAAAGGTAGGAATTGAATGAATAATATTAAGCAATTGAATTTCATATTATTAATAGCAATGGTTTTGTGGGTACAAATTAAATTTACAAATGCGAGGTTGACAGGTCCGCGTTAGGTCCGTACACCTATTCAAAATTCCTGGCCTTAGGGATTCCCATCGCACTAACACTTCGCTGTAAAGATTCTCGACTGGCATTAGGTGATTGGAATATTCCTTTTTTAGGTACAACGAAGGGTCTATTCATAAAATTAGTATGACTATTGATTTCATCGTTCAAATCATTTACTTCAGATAAATTTATGGCTGATCTTGTTCTTAATTGTGACAAATCTGGACTTGAGAGTGATGATCCCATAGTTCCTTCTTCTAAGCTTATATCGATCTCATATTGTGCTATTTCATTATATTTGTTTTTAAATATTTTATCAACCCCTGGGATTTTCGATACCAGTTGATAAAACATTTTCTTAATATTATTAAATCTTCGATTCTTGAAAAATCCAAAATGATTCTTGGAGAATTGGTATAAAGCAAATAAAATAACTGATAATAATAAAAGGGAAAGGAAGAAGGAATTACTATCATCGTCATCGTCATCACTATCATAACCACCCACTTTACCATTAACTAATCCTCCAGCTGGTACGAAATCTTTACCACGAATAGTAGCAGGATAAACTCCAATTTTCAAATCATTCTTATTTTCAGGTGGAATTTCTGATGAAGCATATAATAAAATTTTACCCAATGTCCATGATAATTCTTTTCCATTTACAGAATCTGTTGATTTGAATGGGACATGGACATTGGTTATTTCCTTTTCATCCCCTTCACTTCCTGTATCAGGAATTTCTTTACCTAATCTTGGTAATTCAAAACCTTCATGTAAGATATTTAAAACCCAACTTGCTTTAAAACAAGCATCTTTCAAGAATTTGTCGGGATCTAAATTAGAATAATGACCATTTTTAGAATTCTCCAAAATCGTAGACCAATCACTTTCACAATATTCTTTAACTCTCTCATTAAAGATTTTATAATTATATTCACCACCGCTTTGAAAAACATCATTGGCTGTATACCAATATTCAGATATACCTACAAATTTATCAGATTCGAAATTTAACTTTGGTCCATGAACACCATTAAAAAGACACGGTTCTTCTTTACATGGAACATTTTTCAATAATAAAGGATAAATGGTTTTAATACACATTTCATAATTTCCAATACCTTTGATTTGATAATTTTTACCTTCATTGTCATAAGTGAACTCCACATTTTTAGGAGAACACGGATCATTAATATGATTTCCAATACTTGGATTAACTTCAGATATATTAATAAGTTGCATCAAGTATCTTTTTCTAGCTTCATTAGCACCAAAACCTAACCAAGTTTCAACAAATACATCCCATATTTGAGTCAACCCATTAATATTTCTTAAACTAACTTTTGAAATGTCTTCTCTATGTTTTACGATATCTTCAATGTAAGAAGGTGAAAATGCAATTTGACTGGAAGCACCTCCCATATCCATAAACCCAATTGACTCATGGAATGAAGAAGTGGTTTGATAATTATTCAATTGTCCCATAAGGTAATTCAAACCTAACCAACCATAAATCCCTTCAGTTTCTCCATCAATGGTTTGGATATGATCCTTACACTTATTTATAAGGAAATTGGAATTTTTCTTTATTGAAGAACACGTCTCGTCAAGAATTCTCTTTTGTTCTTTAGGTTTAACCAATCTCATACCTGCTGTGGATAATACAAAGATTGGAGTATTTGAATGTTTATCTTTAGGAATGATTTCACTAGCAAATTTAATCAATTCTGAATAATGATCTGACCATATTTTCTTAATTTTAGAACCTGTGTACGTTGAAATCCCTGGAGTGATTTTCTTACTCCAATTATCTTGCTGAGTGATAGAAGGAGGTGATTCTAATATACTTTGATCTTTAGTGTTTTTGGTAACATATTTAGGATCTGGCCATTTATATATTTGGATACGAGATCCAGAAGATCCAGAATCAATAACTATCCCGTATTTGTATTGGGACTCAGGGATTTCCATATCCTGGTGAAATGTATGAACGCGATAGTATAAATTGTGAGGGTGCGAATTGTCTAGGTCGTATGTACTGTGTAGGGAGTGCGAATTGTGTGAGGTCGTAAACTTTGATGCTTAAAATATGCTGAAAATATGCTCAGGGTGTGTGCGAATTGCGGATACCGGTGATAGGGTTGATACCACGATAGTGGCTTAAACCAAACAGTGCGATTCAAATTATTATGATTATCTTACCTAATACTCCACCTACGCCATTAGCATTTCATACTAATCAAATATGGCCGTCTCAATTGGCTGCTAATCGAACTTCTTTATCAAATACCATACCCGAAACTTATAATGATTTAGTGAGGTATTTGGTTGATTTGGAACAGTATATTGAAGACCTTTTTCAATATGTACTGAATTCTGTAAAGACATCAACAGCTGAAGAAACAGGTCAAAAGAATTCAGATCTTGAGAATTTAATTGATTTTTCAAAAACTAATAAAATTTTAATCAATTCAGAAATCCCTTGGACTAATGTAAGACCTGCTAAGGATTTAAAGGATAAGTCAAAATTAAGGTTAACATCCACAAAAACAGATTGGTACTTAAATAATGAAATAGAATTGGCCATCATCACAAGTTCTTTAGTTTATATAAGATTAGGAGGTGAATTGGTCAATGAGCTTATAGAAATCGATGGATATGGAGCCAATATGGAAGACATTAATGAAAAATGGAAGCAAGTTATATCATTTCATAAAAAGGCTATTTCATATATTCAATTTGGAATTAAGATTAACCAGTTATCAAATATTCAATCTGAAAGTAATATCGATGGCACTACAAATGATGGAAGTAACATTGAAGGCAGCGTCGAAGGAAATACAATCGATGGAAATATATACGTCTTGATAGATAAAATCAGTAATATCTGTTTACAATTATCTATCCTATCAAAATCAGCTTGGATTAATCGTAATAGTTTTAATGAGACCGAATCTTTTAAAACTAATAATAATAGTACACTTTCAAGAGTGGCCATTTTTATACTTGATGAAATAAAAAATGCTAAACTGTTAATAACAGGATTGCAGGACAGTCCTTATATTTGTTTGAACCCCACAAACTGGTTACAATATTTGACACTAATTGAAAAATATGCCAATGCTTATGCGGGCTTATTCCTCTCAATTGATGCCTATCAACAGAATCATTTAGGTAAAGCTATAGGATTGATAAATTTTTCACTTTTGAATTTACAAAGTAAGAAATTGGCTGATACGAAACCATCGAAATTAAAGGATTTAAGATCAAAATTTTCTAATAAAAAGAATGAAAAGTATATAAAAAACCTTGAATCTATAACATCATTGAACTTAAAGAATTCTTTATTTAATGATAAATCAGGCATTATATTAAAAGATATAACTTATTTATTTGATCTGTTGATTCAATTACATTTAAAATTTACCAAGGAGAATGATAATTTAAAATTTGATACAGTAGCAGATTATCAAGATATAAGTAAGGATAATAAATGGCCATTAGGATGTAAGATTCCAGTTAGTGATATTGAAGTTTATAGGCCGAGAGTTTTAGGGAGAATTCAAGAGGTTAGGGGTAGGGCTTATTATTAGGGCAGGGTTTATTATGAATTGTGATGTAGAGGGTATTAAGTGTGGTGATTAAATGCCAATTATTATGAGGCAGAGGGTATTAAATATGAGGCGATTAAAAATATGATGAAAAGTATCATTATACTGATTCTTATTATTATCTAATAAACACTACTAACCCACACTCCTAAAAATTGAATGAATTTCTTGTTTACTCATAACATATTCAATTTCCCTAAAATCATTCTTAAGTATCTTATCCAATCTAATAAAAATTATAACAAATTGTTTCTCTAAATCTGCCCATAATTTATCCAATAAATCTTTTTCAAACATATTAGTACCAGAGATGAAATGTTTCTCCATTTTCTTATGAATTTCACCAGCTCTACCCTTTAATTGTGAAGTATTATAATCATCCAAAATACTCTTGACTGTCTTCTTACTGAACTTCTTCGATTTAAAGTTATTATCACTAGATTCATATATATCCACAAACTCAATAAGTTTACCCATTTTTTGCAGTAAAAGCCTTGAAAAATAATTGGTTTGAGCCTTTTTGAACACCCCATCTAATTGTAATTTCACCTTATTAGTACGTTCATTAGGGAAATTGGATAATTCTTCTATAATACTAAAAATGTTCTGTAATATGCTAACATTTCTATAATTTCTTTCCTTTTCATCAAATTCATTATTCTTTAATAATGGGTCATCTTTACCAAATAAATGTACACATGCTTGTTGGATTTCTCTATAAGAGTCTCTTAATAAGGCTTGAACTGTATCGTCATCGATCAGTCTTTTATCTAAGGTAGACTCTGTTAAATGGAATAATTGATTGATATTCTTAATAGAGCCGAGTATCCCACTTTTACTATTAATCGATGATTGGTTAACTGCATCAATTAATCCTTTAATAAACTTAGACCAAATATTCGTATACTTATCAACGACTTTTCTTAAGAAATTTATAGCAAAAAAGTCTTGTTCTTTCTCTTTAGATAAAGATATAAGGTAATTCAAAATCAATGGAATATTATATTCAATAGGAACAATTTTCTTAATGAATAAATTGGAATAATTCCCGAAAATTGTATTCAATTCAGATACAACTTCATTACTATAACTAGCATTAGAATCTTCAAATGAATGTTTATCCAAATTGGTCATTCTCTTTTCAAGTGGATTTATTGTCAAGAAATCTTCAAATGAGTAAATATTAGTATTATAATGGAATAAATCTCCAATGAAAGTAGTCAAGATCATTGAGATTTCTTTAGTATCATTAATTATATCAACGATAGTCTTTGTATCTTCAATACTATCGGCATTTAAAAATGCAGGTTTGACATTTTCTTCTTTAGTGGTCTTTTTACCTATAAGTTTATCTTTTCTAGATAATCTTAAAGTTCTTGATTTTCTTAAACCTAAATCACTTTCAAAATTAGAAACATTAGGAATTGATGGGGTGGTATAATGAACTTGTTTGATACGTAATGACAAGATTTTTTCAGCAAATTCACTTAATAAGTTACTAACAAAGTATTTAAGATCATTGAAATCATTAGGTGATATTTCTTTAATGAAATAAGTGAATGATGAATATATAGCTAACCCATTTAATTCAACCATTATTGATTTAGGATAAACCCGATCTAAATCATTTAATTGATTAATCCTCATAGTGAATTGGTTTTTGAAATAACTCAAGAAATGTTTAGTAAACTTAGATGCAACATATTTATACCTTTCTTGATATTGTTTAATAGAATTCATTTGATTCAATTGTTTAGTATCATCAGATGACAGTAAAGCATTATATAACCCAAAGATTTGTTTCTCTAAACCATTCAATTGTGCCAACCTTTCAAATTCTTTAAAGGTTTCTATATGACTTAAATCATCATTACTGAAATTAGTCTTGGTCATCATACTACTTAAATCTTTATATAAACCTTTCTTATTAATTGATTTAACTTGTAAACCTTGGGAATTATTTTCAATAGAGTTTACATCATCACCTAATCCTTTTAAGTCAACTTCCATTCTCTTGAAAATATGATTCAAATTTTCAACTTCATTCAATGATGTATTCAAATCTTCCTTCATAGAATCTCCACTGAAATCGAGTCCTACTAATTGCTTAACATTATTATACTTTATTTTATTCAATTCTTTAGTCATCTTATTAACCAACTCATCAGTTGTATCAAAAACTCCCCATTGTATATCATCTAAAAGTTCTTCAATCTCTGCATCTTTTTCATAATCGACTTTCTTCTGAATATTCAAATCAGTTTCAGTTTCAGTATCAAGATCAGTAACTTGTGATGTTCCTGTGTCTTCCATAGTAAAACTTCTTTCCAGAGCTTCTTCAGAATCAATGACCGTAACTTCTTTAGAATCATTTAATGTATCTCCAATACTCAATTGAGAATCCATAAAATCATCAATTGCTTGGATTAAATGATCTTTTTTATCACTGGCATTTGGTGTACTTTGTCTTGGTGCTGGTATTTCTTCAAGTGAATCATCATTTACTGTGAAAAGATGTTTATTTTCGGGTTTTTCTTCTTTTATACTCCGTTTAGAAACACTTGACTTTCTTTCATCTCCAATTTGTTTAGTATCATGCTTATTGTCATCTCCTAATATTTGTTTAGTATCGAGCTTAATTTCATCTTCAGTATCATCATCTACTTCCTCAATACCAAAATCATTCCTACTCAATCTATTCTCCAATCTAAGATTCAATGAAGCATCTTGTTCAAAGGCTCCATCATCAACTTTAGGTACTTGAACATCATCAAATATAAAACTTTGTGAATCATTCGTAAAATCTCCACTTGGATATGGTGGATTACTTCTAACGTTCTCAGTGCTAGTACTAAAATCTAATGTAGAATGTGATACATTCAGTCTATCCATTACTTTCATTGGCTTCACAGGTACTTTACCATTAGCAGTGAAATCAATATCTTTGTAAACTTCGCTAGTATTCGGAGTTGATTGTGAACTTGGTAGAGGATTGGCAAATGTGAATGATGATTGTGAACCTTGACGTGGTGTTGGTTCTACAGGCAATATAGGATTTGGTAAATTCTTTCTTTTCAAGGATTTTGCCTTTAAAACTTTTGCATCAATTTGGGGATTTAAAACTTCGGTAGAATTTGGATTATGACTAAAAGATAATTTTTGTGGTATTAAAGGCAAATCAAAATCATCCAAATTGAACCCATTCAAAACCGGATATTTACCTGTAAATGACCCATAAGTCTTAGTTAAGTTTCTGGAAAATCTAAAGATCCTATCACGGCCTTCATTAGATTTCCAGAAATAATCTTTGTTAAGACTTAAAATAAACCCATCATTTCCTGCTCTAGTGACAGCTTTAATTTCATCCAAATCCCAAGTTCTACCAATTTGATAGATCTTTTTCTGTTCATTAAATTTCCCTTTTTGTAACAACACCCTTCCTGAATATTTACTACACAAAACCAAGATACGATCTTTTACACTACCTATTTGATCTGGGGGTAAATTTGGCGGTGGAGGGGCTGCTGAAAACGACGAAAACTCTTGTATGGTAATATGTGTTATATATGTTACTTCTCTTACTTGAGCACCTTTATCATTGATGAATTTATTATAACAATCCTCTTTGATCTTCAGTGAAATATTGGCTCTTGGATTGTTTGACAAATCCGACATACTCGGTTGATTTTGTGGAGGGAATTGTCTATTAGGTATATTAGGAGACCTTACATTTTGCTGTGGAGGGAATTGTTGGGGGTAAGGTGAATTTCGTTGTGGTTGTCTGAAATTGTTTGGTTGTCTTGGGATCATTGATTGTTGTGTTGTGCGACAAGGTTCAAATATGCGACTGAGTGAGAGACCTAGGCGGAGGGTGAGGGCAGAGAGTGAGCTTAGTGAGAATAGTGAGCGTAGAGTGAGCATAACTAAGGCATACACTGAGGCACAGAGAGAGAGAGGGAGTGAGCATAGAGAATGATCGTACGGCAGAATATAGTACAAGAAAGGCAGAATAACCCCATTGTTTCCAATAAAAATGTAATCAAAGCTACAATGATAATTAAATTCTAAATATATTTCTATTTTGCCTTAACACCAGTTGATCCTACTGTCTCTTTTATTGGCTCAACTTCAGATTTCTTGACATAATATTCCCATAAATCAGCTAAATCTTTAGCCCTTTGATCCATTGCTGATAATCTTCTTCTTAAAGCTTCATTGAAACAAATTTCTTGTGCTACTTTAAAAAACAGTTGTGACCATCCTTTCTTATATATTTCACATTCTGCAGCAATTTCTTTAACCTCTATTTCTTGAAATTTAACTTGAATATTATACTGTTGATAAATTTCATCACCAATTAAACCGTTTTCATATAAGGTCTTATAAACAGCTTCATTTTCCTTTAATTTCAAAGATCTTCTGATAGCTTCAGTTCCTCTTCTTAATAAAGCGGCTTTCATAACTCTATCATGAGGTTTTTGTTCTTTGGTTAAGTTGTCATCATTATATTGTGATTTTAAGGTGTTATATAATAACGCAGTGTAGTTCTCTTCAAATATTGGTTCAGCCTCTTGTAAGTTTTTAACTTGTCTACGTCTATAGAAGACTGAAAATCCAATGAAACATGATAAGATAATGGCGAGATATATTATAGGCATAAACACTGAAACAGTGATTTGCTCTTGTGGTTTTTCGTCTTCCATAATTCACACGTAACTGTTGAAATTTAATTTTTTTGCGCACTTTAAGTTGTATTCGCGGTGTTCACAGTGTTTGCGGTGTTCGCGGTGTTCGCGGTACGGTATTCTTGTGAGTGGTAGAGGTGATCGCGGTAGCTTATTCTTGTTAGTGGTAGAGGGGTTCGCGGTAGCGTATTCTTGTTAATGCTAGAGGTGTTAGTGTAGTAGACTCTAATTCTGTGGATGTGAAAATATTTATTAAATACTAATTTGTATTCTCCTCAATATTGATTTATATAATCAATAATTAAACGGTTAGTTTATAGGATTATATCAAGACCAATTAAGACTCCTGGAAATTTTCATTACACACTCCTCTATCTCTTATACCTTCACTTATTCTATCTCCTATCTCTCAAATTAATCACCAATCTTGTTTATTATTTCTGAATCCTAAACCTAAAAATCTTGCTAATTCATCTTGTAAATTCTTTATTTCATCCTCAGAGAAATCATCAATATTTGATACTAACCCTTTGTTAAGTTTACTATTAGCTTGCTCTAAAGACTCCAGTTGTTCATCATTTAAAAAATTCTTTAAATCTTGTTCATCAGGAACAATTAATTCATAAGCTTCACAAAGTCTAACAATACTTAATTTGTCCAATTTGAAAAATGCTTCTACTGTGGATGGATATACTCTAGGGTCTGGGAATTCACCATCCTTATTGGAAATTGGTGCTATCCTTTTATGTGAGTCAGTTTCAGTCAATCTGGAATTAAATATCCTAGCAATAGTTCTATCTTCTAAGAAATCTAACTGACCTTGTAATTCACCTACTAATTGAACAATATCTTCATTAGTAGCATAATCTGTTAAATCAACATTTGGCTTTGTGTCAAGATCATTCATTTTATTTTTGATATTTTTAACTTGAATTTCAAGTAATTGTTGACCTGTTTTACTAATCAAGGCTGATTGCTTTTCTACAGTAGATGTTAAAGCTTTAACCTTTTCATTTAAATCTTCTATAGTTAAGTCTGACATGGTGTGGTAGGTTCTCGGTAATTTCGCATCCAATCTGGGGCAAAGTACAATAGTATGAATCAGACCCGTGCACACATAAGAAACCAAACCAAAGTTTAATACTAAGCCTATATAATTTTAAAACACTCTCCTAACCAATAATACGAGGTGTCAATATTTATTGCTGATCTTAACAATTGAAGCACTTAATGCCGGTTTCCCTCAATAGGTGTAGATAACTTCCTAAAATGGAAATTAAATGCGGTCGTTTTGATCTTATCAAATGGCCTTTAAATACCTGCAGTCTCCCCGTTTTTCAATTGTATTCAATTCCAATTTAGCGAAATGGTCAGTTACGAACAATTTTTAACAAAAGAATCTTTTGAAGATTACGAAGATCCTGAAAAATTCAAATCTATATATTTACCTAAAATTGAACAATATAGAAAAGAATTAGCTGCTGGTATTTTACCTGAAAATTCAATTAAATTACCTGATTCAATTGATAATCTTATTGCCAAACAATTCAATCCTATTAAATATTTGTATGATGAAAAATTATTGACTGCTAAGGAATTTGAAATTACTGATACCCCAGCTTATGAATTAGTTGAAAAAATCGCTAATAAGGAATATACTTCCGTTGAAGTTTTCAAAGCTTATGTTAAAAGAGGTACAATTGGTCATCAATTCACTAATGCAGCCATGGATTTATTCCCTGAAGATGGTTTAAAACAAGCTGAAGCTTTGGATGAATATTTAGAGAAAAATGGTAAAACTGTTGGTCCATTCCATGGTATTCCAATCTCTTTAAAAGAACAAATGGATTATAAGGGTAGAAAAAGACATGCATCTTATGTTTCAGAAATTGATCTGATTTGTGAAGCTCATGGTTCTAGTGCTCATATTTTAGGTAAATTAGGTGCAGTATTTTATATTAGAACCTCCCAACCTCAAACTATGATGCATTTAGATTCTTTTAATAATATTACTGGTTATACTCGTAACCCATTTAATTTGTCATTATCTCCAGGTGGTTCATCATCTGGTGAAGGTGCCAATGTTGGGTTTGGTGGTACTGCAATTGGTGTAGGTTCAGATATTGGTGGTAGTATTCGTGCTCCAGCCGCGTATTCTGGTGTCCATGGTTTAAGACCAACCTCAAAAAGAATTGGGGTATTCGGTGGATTATCTTCAGGTGCCGGACAAGAAAGTGTTATGGCAGTTGCTGGACCATTTGCTAGATCCGTTGAAGATATTGAATATTGGATGAAACATTATATTAATGATGGAGAACCATGGGAATTCGATCAAAATTGTTTAAGAATGCCTTGGAAGGACGTACCAAAACCAAAAGCAAGTGATCTTACCATTGCAGTTATGTATGATGATGGAATTGTTAAACCAACTCCACCAATGGCTAGAGGTTTAAAAGAAACTGCTGATAAATTAAAAGCTGCTGGTGTTAATGTTATTGAATTTGATCCAATTGAAACTAAATTAGCTTTTGAAACTGTTAATAAAATGTACTGTTGTGATGGTAATTATTTACAAAAGAAATTATTAAGTGAATCTGGTGAACCATTAAGTAAATTAACCAAATGGGCATTAAATTTCGGTGAAGGTGGTAATGCTTTGAGTGTTGCTGATAACCGTAAATTAAATTCAACTAGAGATAAATTAAGAAACTTATACAATAGATACTTTATCGATAATAAGGTTGATTTCATTTTAAGTCCAAGTTATAATAATGTTGCACCAAAACCTGATGAAGTTTTCAATTGGTCATACACCGCATTATTTAATATTTTAGATTTACCAACTATAACTTTACAAACTGGATTATTCCAAGATCCAAAAATTGATAAATGGGGTCCTGAACATGAAGGTTATAAATATAGAAGTGATTTAGAACAATTGGAATTAGAAAATTATAAACCAGATGAATTCATTGGTGCTCCAATTGGTTTACAATTAAGTGGTAGAAGATATTTCGATGAAGAAGTAGTAGCTGCAAGTAAGACAATTGTTGATATTATTGGAACTGATTTATATAAACTTTATGCTTAAATTTTGTAAGGAATTATGTTTCTAAGACCTGTATTCAGGCTATGATGTAATGGTGTATTGTTTTATATAGTTATTAATAATTTGTAGAAGTAGACGATATAGAATAATATAGACAACATAATATTAAGTAAGGTTTGATCTACATGTCAAGCGGTGATCGTCAAAGGTAAGGGGTGATCTACTGGATCTACACAAAGCAATGATTTTCATAACTTGATGATGATTTTCACTACTCAATTATGATTTACATTAATTGACCTGGATTAAAAAGTATCCCGGCTAATTTCAAATGTAATTGGTCCCAGCTGGCTTATATTATTATGGCACATAATAGCATGGTGTACGGGTCCAAATAAGCTAAATAATAAAATTCCGTTTAGATAGAGGAGAAAGTTGCAATGAGCATCTAATCACACCCCTAATCCACCTCCAAGGTAACAAATAACGAATAATATATCGTGTCAAAATCAAAAGATAAGTTTAACAATTCAACCTCACAAACGATTAAGGCCGAGTGTGCACATAGTAATGCGCAACTCTTATCAGTGTGGTCGCTACCGCCCAAAATAGGAAGTTAACGCAAATAGATTCAATATAGGACTAACTAATTTTAACACGATTTGGCATGTTCAATTTGAAATTTTAGGTTTAAGTTATAATTGTTATTCTCTTATTACTGAATTGGGATTTAAGATTACCACAGTGCTTATCAGTGGACTATATTAAATACTCCCATTCCCCACGGATCGAGAATTTTGACAATGATTTCTAAAGAACAAATATCATATGAACAATTTTTAACTAAGGATCCTTTAACTTATGAGGATGAAGTGAAATTTAACACGTATTTACCAAAACTTGAAAAATATAGACAAGATTTGAAAAATGCCATTAAACCGGAATATTCAATCACTCTCCCGGAAACCATTGATACTTTACAATCAAATCAATTTAACGCAGTTGAATATTTATATAAGGAGAAATTATTAACACCAAAAGAATTTGAAATCACTGATTCAAATAGTCCGGAATTAGTTAAGAAGATATCGAGTGGAGAATGGAGTTCAGTTGAAGTATTTAAAGCATTTGCTAAAAGAGGGACAATTGCACATCAATTAACTAATTGCGCTATGGAAATATTTACTGATGAAGGCTTAAAAAGGGCAGAGTATTTAGATGATTATTTGGCTAAAAATGGTAAAACCATTGGTCCATTACATGGATTACCAATATCCGTTAAAGAGCATTATCATTATAAGGACAAAATATGTCATGCTTCATTTGTATCATTAATTGATTTTGTACCTGAAAAACATGGTGTCACTGTACAAATTTTAGAGGATTTAGGGGCGGTATTTTATATAAGAACGAATCAACCACAATGTTTAATGCATTTATGTTCTAATAATAATTTTACTGGTATTACTAGAACTCCTTATAATATTGCATTATCGGCTGGAGGTTCTTCTTCAGGGGAAGGCGCATTAATTTCATTTGGTGGATCTGTGGCAGGGGTTGGTTCAGATATTGGTGGATCTATTAGATCACCTGCTGCATTTAGTGGTTGTTTTGGTTTAAGACCTTCAACTAAGAGAATAAGTTTATATGGTTCAAATGCTTCACTGATAGGACAAGAAGGGATTGTAGCAGTTTGTGGACCTTTAGGTAGAACTGTGGATGATATTGATCTTTGGATGGATAGTTATATTAATCATGGTAAACCATGGGAAAGAGATCATGATTGTTTAATGATGCCCTGGAGAAAAGTTTCTAAACCTAATTTAAATGAAATCACTATAGCTGTAATGTATGATGATGGACTTGTTAGAACAACACCTCCGATTGAAAGAGGTTTAAAAGAAACTGTTGCAAAATTAAAAACAGCAGGAGTTAAAATTGTTGAATTTAAACCAATAAAAACTCAATTAGCATATGAAATTATTCATAAATTTTATAATGGTGATGGTAATGCCGGAAGTACTTCAAGTGCAGGTTATTTAGCTGCTTCTGGTGAACCAATCACTAAATTGAGTAAATGGTATTTAAATTATGGTCAAGGTAGTAAACCTCTTACTGTAGCTGAAACTTATGATTTGAATTGTGCTAGAGATAGTTTAAGACAAGAATATCATGAATTCTTAGTATCTAATAAAATTGATTTTATTTTAAGTCCAACTTATAGTAACGTTGCACCAAAACCTGAAGAAATTTATAATTGGTCTTATACCTCATTATTCAATATATTGGATTTACCAACTTTAGTATTTCAAACTGGATTATATCAAGATCCTGAGTTAGATAAATGGGATGAATCTTTTAATAATTATGAGTTTAGAAGTGATTTAGAGAAATTAGAATTAAATAATTATAAGCATGATGAATTCATTGGTGCTCCAATTGGGTTACAATTATCAGGTTTACGTTATCATGATGAAGAAATTGTTGCTACTGTTAAGAGTATTGTTGACATTTTATAAGTTAATAGAAGTATTAATGTAACATTAGTTACTCTATAGTTATTCTTTTGGTTAGACATTCTATTGTATCTGATAACCTATTTAATAATTTTGTTAGACATTCTATTTTTTTGATAACCCACTTAATAATTTTATTTAATCCTGAATGTTAATATCATTATTCTAATACCAACATCTTAATACCTAAAGAATCACAACTTTAAATCCCAATACCTATAAAATATACTACTACCAAAATTAAAACCTAAAGAAAAAGTGTACTACCAATCAAAGTCAAATTAAATAACCCCATTAAGAAAAATGGTGCAAAAATCCAATGATCACTCCAAAATCCTCCGAATTGATTCAATAATAAGATACCTATACCACCAAATAAATTGTAAATACCCGAAATAGATCCTATCACATCATTTTCTGCTGATATTAAACTCATACTAGTAATTATAGTACCTATTTGGGAAACCCCAATTAAACTCACTAATATAAATGTTAAAGCATTACGAGGGTCATATAATTGGAATAAAACAATTAACCAACTACCTAAAAGTCCTAATAATGAACTAAATACGAGACAATTAAGTTTACCGAATCTATCAGCACAAATACCCCAGAATGGTGAAGATAAAAGACCAATAGTTTGCCCTACACCAGTTAATATAGCTGAAAATATATACCCATCATAACAATTAGTCTTTGAAGGTAATCCGTCAGCATCACAAATACCACTAGAATAATAAAAGTTGTATACAAATAATGGAATAAAGACTGCAATTAATACAGAAGTAGATCTAGCGATAAATCCTCCAAAACAAGCGAATTTAACTTCTTTATTTTTGATTTTAGACCAACCTGTTTTTAAAAGGGTAAAATAATCAACTACTGGAGAAGTAACCAAATTCACTGAGTTATATAAGAACCCTAACATTAAAACCCCTAAAATTATTGAAATAC
Organism: Yamadazyma lessepsii; assembly: GCA_030563485.1. Classification (NCBI taxonomy): domain Eukaryota; kingdom Fungi; phylum Ascomycota; class Pichiomycetes; order Serinales; family Debaryomycetaceae; genus Yamadazyma; species Yamadazyma lessepsii. The sequence goes on along the minus strand of JAJMJG010000028.1, from coordinate 118,236 downwards.
AAGCAATTATAATAAAACTTAATCTTAAACCATCTTTAGCAGTTAAATTATAATCTGTTGATAATCTAACAGGTAAAGTTAAGAAGAAAGATACCGAGAACACAGCACCAAGACCAGTTGAAATACCAATCATTGACAGGTATTTACCATTCTTTTTAAGATTATGAGGAGTTTGTATTTCAGTTTGATTAATATCAGATTCATCAGGTTCTAAATTTTCACCTTCTTCTTCAACCGTATCAAGAATATCATTCCCACGATTCTTCCAATAGAATATCTTTGAGAATTTGAAATCACTATAAATCAATTGATTTAAAAGCACAGGGATCATACTCAACCCACTGGTTATACCAATGGAGAAAACGATTCTTGGGATTATCAATTGATGCCAGCTCAGGAAATCAACCAATCCATAAAGTAAGAAAGATATGGCAATAATTATAAAACTAGAAAAGACAATGATTTTAGATCCATTGATAAGGAATTTCGAATTATTAATTTTATCATTTAATGATCCAACTAAAGGACTTGTTATTATACTTGAAATCTCATCTACTATACCTAAAGTACCAATAATTTTACCAATCTTCCGATCACCGAGTTTAAGTATTTGATTAAGGTAAAATGGTTGTGAAGACGTTAAAAAGATCACAAAGGAAATTATGAAAAATCCTGTCAAGTTAAATGAAAGTAAATTTCTAAACTTATAATTCTTATTGATATAAGCTACCAATGGTGCATTCATGGTTTTTTTATGAAGTTAATATAAATTGAAACAAGTTGCAAGAAGTTGCAGTCGCAAATAAGTTGCAGTCCGCAATTATCAAGACCGATCTGGAGTTACAACGATCCATTCAATTAGAGGTAAGGAAGTCGGGTCGGCATGGCGGAGACCAATGCGAATAATTCATCCGACCTAAGAATTTAAATGACAGGTCCGACTTAGAGCCACGCGAACCCCCATCGTGCGAAACGTTATCTACCCTTACACGTGTAATATATTAATTTGTTATTAAATGTAAGCATATAATTGTTTAAAATACTTCAATTCTCTGTACCTTTCTCAGCCATTCCTAAATTTATTTTCTAATACTTTTTAATTGGAAATCCATCACAAGAGTGATTTTTGTATATTAGTTGCTATTTAATTTTATCCTATTTTGATACTAAGTCTTAGGTGGAGTAATAGATTAAGTTATCATAGTTTACCTTATAATCCAAACACATTTCAACTACAAACACCCTTATCAATAAAAAGGGACACACACTAAAAATGCGCTACAAAAAATCATCATCATCCACAATGAGTGAGTCGTCCTTAAACGAATTAAGGAACAAACTTAACGAATTCTCTAATGATAAGAATGATACTGCAATTGATAGTGATGATACTTTGAATCCTTCTTCTCAATTCAAAAATGGTTCTAATACAAATGGATCGAATGGTAATGGAGATGATGAGTTCGTGTTGAAAAGAAGTGATTCGTCAAGTTCCATAAGTTATATTGACTTAAATAAACTTCTTTACGTGCCAGATTTCGATTTTGGTCTTGGTCTTGAAAATGTCAGTGATTCAACTAAGAAGAAGTTTAATGAAATGAGGAATAAAACCAAACAAAGGTTAAAACATCAATCTAAGGATCTTGTTAAATTACAAGAACTTTTAAATCAAAGATTAAGTAAATTTGATCAAAGAATTCATAAAAACTTACAAAGTAGTAATACTGAAAAATTGTTTTATGCTTTAGCCGTTTTTGCTATTGCTACTGGTGGTTTTATGATTGGGAAGTATCCACATTATTTCCATGTTTATCATACCATCTTATTCTGTTTATTAATGCCGATTAGATTTTATTCTTATTTCAAACAATCTTTCCAATATTACTTAGCTGATTTGTGTTATTATGTCAATTTATTGTTAATGATCTTTATTTGGTGGGCACCCAATTCTGCTTCTTTATTTGTTTCATGCTTTTCACTTACTTTAGGTACCTTATCATTTGCCGTTATTACATGGAGAAATTCTTTAGTTTTACATTCAATTGAAAAAACTACTTCAAGTTTTATTCACGTTATGCCACCAATTACAATGTTTGTTTTGGTTCATGAATTACCACAAGAATTTATAAGTGAAAGATTTCCTGCTATTCAAAAAATCACGGATTGGAATTTTTTCAATGGAATCATAATAACTTCTATTTATTATACAATCTGGCAAGTAGGATATCATTATTTCATCACAATTCGTAAGAAGAAAGAAATTCAAAATGGTAGAGTAACCAGTTTCACTTATTTAAGAGTTAAAAACAAGGGTAATGCTTTAGGAAAATTTGTTAATTCTTTACCTTATAATTGGATGCAAATTACTGCGTTTACATTAATTCAATTCTTTTATCAAATTTTAACCATGACTTTCTGTCCAATTTGGTTTAAATATAAACATTTATGTGGTGCATTTGTTGCATTTGTCTTTATTTGGGCAAGTTACAATGGTGCTACTTATTACATTGACGTTTTTGGTAAAAGATTTGAAAAGGAAGTAAGTAAATTAAAGGCTGAAATTGATGATTTACAAGCTAGAATTGAAAGTCACAATGCTAGCCCGATCTTAAAACCAAATGAAGGTAGTAATATTCCTGTTATTGATGAAAAGAAAGATTTGTCAATAAACGAAGAAGCTACTGAAAAGGCTGATAATGTTAAGGATAATCAGAAGGAATTTAAAGAATTGGATGATTTGAATGATACCAATGTTATTTCTACCCCAGAATAAGAGACTAACAAAATCACCTTCATTTTATTATTTATTTATATTTATATATGTACAGCATGAATTCACTTCAACTTGAATTCAACGATTTATGACAGTTTTCAACTAACGTGTATAGGATGTATTTTTATATATAGTGCAGTTAATAGTTCGATAAGGGTAGTAATTTGCAGTAATTTTGCAGTACTGTTGCAAAACTTTTGTAGTACTTTAATAATAGAGTAACTATGCATTTAAAAGGCAGTAATAGTTAAGAAATAGTAAAACAGTCATACTCTAATAATATACTAACAACACATTAATATTACAGTAATAGCTAGTAATAATGCGACGTCATTATATTTGAAAAATGCCAGGCTTAGATTAACTATGCTCCTTGTTATCAGTGCGTCATCAAAAAAATAAAACTCCATTAGATATGATAGGATTATTTGTAGCATTAGCTATCGGGGGTGTAGCTGTCGTTAATGAAAAGAGAAAAAAGAGAAAGGCTAGGGGAAAAGGTAAACAGCAACATACTCCCGAACATATAGGTCATCATAGTCTGAGACGCAGACATTCTGGAAGATCTCAAGCTACAACGGTAAATGGCAATAGCAGTGTAAGCAATGGTAATAGAGTTAACGTTAGCGTGAGACCTACACATCAAAATCGTCATCAGCAAACACAACCATCCCAACAAACTACAACTCCTGCATACCCTGTTCAAGTGTCAGCGATGCAGAATCATCAAAATACCCAAATCAAGTATGATGAACCGCCACCTCCGTACTCAGTTTCATAATGTTTGGGAAGGTTAATGTCGAGGAATATTCATATTAATTGTTTGACAAAAGAAGGATTTTTAAGGTAGCTCCACGGCTGAAGAAACGTTTGATGAAATTTTGCAACCGTTGATCCCATTTATTAATAGATCATGTAAAAAGGGGTAAATGTTCGTTGTGATATGAAGACCAATTGAATTGATTTAATGTTCGAATAATGGTGGCAAAAAATATAAGTGTCGTGTAGAAAGGACTAAATTCACCACTAAATGACCTTGATGAAAATATTTTTAGTTAATATACCTGGATTATTAAGCTTTGACTCTTTTACACTAACGGTGTTGATCTCTCGCATGAAAATTACCCTAAAAGTTAACAGCCGTACATTTAAGTTTTCGGGCGCATCCTTAATTGAGAAAAAGCCGAGTTTGCTTGAAGTCTAAGCTCCCTCCACAGCTTGATGGAAAAACTATATAAAGGGTGGACTTTATTCAGTTTTTTATTAATCATTCAATTAAATTAAAAAATGTCTTCCACTGCTTTTGTCTCGGGTTTTACAGGTTATGTTGCCTTACACGTTGTCAAACAATTATTAGAAAAGAAGTATAAGGTTATTGGATCAGTTAGATCTACTAGTAAGGGTGAAAAATACGCCAAAATCATCAATGATGAGAACTTTTCGTTTGTAGTCGTTCCACAAGTTGCTGAAACTGGTGCCTTTGATCATGTATTTAAAGAACATCCAGAAATCAAGTATGTTTATCATCTTGCATCACCTCTTGTGTTTGCATCAGAAGATCCTGAAAATGAAATTTTACTTCCAGCCATCAATGGTACAGTTGGTATTTTGGAGTCTGCTGATAAGTATGGTAAAAATGTCGAAAGAATTATTACTACATCATCTTACTGTGCTAGAATTAGCGTTGATGACCATTTTGATACTAAGAAACATTTAACTATCGATGAAGATTCTACAACTGATTTTACTTATGCCGAAGCCCTTGAAAAATCAAAGACCAACCCAGCATGGGCTTATTGGTCTTCCAAGAAGTTAGCTGAAGATGCTTCTTGGGAATATATTAAGAAACATAAGCCATCATATAAATTCACCACTTTAGCTCCAACTTATGTTTTCGGTCCTCAAGCTTATGAAGAGCTTGCCAAGGATGGTCCAACTTCAACATTATGGATGATTGAGCAAATCATAAGAACTCAAGACCAAGACAACGTTGGAGGAGCCATTGATGTAAGAGATGTTGCCCGTGGTCAAATTACTGCTTTGGAAAAGAGCGAAACTGAAGGTCAAAACTTAATGTTGGCTTCTAGTACTTATAATGATCAAATTATCTTGGATATTATCAATAAAAACTTCCCACAATTAAATTTACCAAAGGCAACCAAACTGCCAAAGAATGGATTCACTGGTCAAACTATTGATATTTCGAAAACTAAGAAATTATTAGGCTTTGAATTAATTTCTTTGGAAAAGACCATCACTGATACTGTTCTGCAATTATTGAAATATGGTCAATATTAGTTCGTGTATGTAGTCAATTCAGATTTTTTGTTGGAAATCTATGATTCTTTTGTGTTGTAGTTCTTCTGTAAATTCACAATTACTATGTGTGGCAACTTCAAGACATGTGCATAACCTCTTAAATTACTATAAGCCCCTTTTGTGAATCATCGTGTCCAAGGGATTATAACCCACGAAAATGAAGCGACAATCTGAAAATTTGTTCGACATTTAACCAATAAAATAATGCGTCAAGAAACGGAATGATCTCTGAATATTGTCGCAAATTCCCTTTTTGGTAACGTCCGCCGGAAGTAATTGATATTCTTATATCCTTCAACCGAATAAGAGTTGGCAATATCAACTATTAATTATGATTTTCAAAAAAAGAAACATCCCGTTTATTAACTAAACCATTGAATTTTATGGGTTCTTAACTGTTTTCCTAAAAGTAGATATCTTATGTATCTTTAAGCGCATTGAAGTATTTATGTAACCAATGGGTAAAATTTCAGAAAATTCATTTAACTCCAACTTAGTCTTATATAATGATCCGGGCATTACCAGATGAATGAGTTATGATCATCGTTATTTTTTGGGTACTTTATTTGAATAATTAGTGTTCCCTCTTGATACCATCGTATTAAATAAATTCAAAAGTCACAGACTAAAAAAATCTATTAAAAATAATAATCTTTAAATAAATTATAAGATCAGTCAATTATATTTGTGTCTATAAGAGAATAACCATAGAATTTAAAAAATGTTAGCGAAAGTAAAAATCTCATTAGCAAAAGGGATAACAAGTGCAAGGTGAATTATTTAATAGTATGAAGCAATTTTAGATAACATTAAAGTGATATCTCATTTGAAAGGTTGCTGTTTATAAGTGGGATTAAATGTATTTTGGGTAAATAGAGGTTGCGGAGGAGACATCTTCAATAAATATCGTATATCTACACTCAGGCCATATACACATCTAGTCTAATAAACCTCTAAAATATATCTACCATCTTCCTTCATATCTTCAATTACCTTATTAATATCTTTGATAGTTTCTCCTCTCTTAGTAGCAGCATTTATAATAATATCACTCAAACATGCAGTAATATCCGGTACTGGCCATGTAGGACCACATAAATAAAATGAACCTTCTTTATCAACAATAGCACTAGTTAAATCCTCTAAACTTTCTCTAATCTTATCTTGAATATAAATCTTTTGAGGTTGATCTCTTGAAAATGCTGCACCAATATGAGTTAATACACCTGCTCTTTGATAAGCTTCCCATAATTCACCATATAAATATTCTTCTTTTTTATGTCTTGAACCCATAAATAAATAAATTTCTCCAATTTCCATACCTTGTTGTTGTTGCCAAATTTTTTCTTCAATAAATGCTTTGAAAGGTGCTAAACCAGTACCTAAACCAGACATAACGATTGGTTGAGTCAGTAATGGTGGCAATTTCATAACTGATTTCTTAACACTTACTACTAATTCATCACCAATTCCTAAATCACTTAAATATTTAGAACATTGACCAAATCTGGTTCTTCCCTTAGCATCAACCCAATCAACTACAACTATAAGTAAATGTAAAGCATTTGGATGAAGTTTTTGTGATGATGCAATGGAATATTCTCTTCTCTTCATTGGAGAAATGATTTTAACTAATTCGGAGAATGGTGGTCTTGCTGATTTATATTCTTCCAAAATATCAAAATAAGTAGCAAATTCAATATCTTGAAGTTTCTTTAAATCTTCAGCTCCTTCTCCGCCACCTAATTTGGTTAATTTAGCTTTTTCATTTTCATCAGTTGCAAATTCTGCTAATGATTCATAAAATTTCTTTGGTGGCTTACCTAAGAAATCAATTGTTTCAGTAAGACTTTGTTTGGCGGTCTTTATTTCAACTAAACTTGGATCATCTTTATTTATAACCTCAACTAATGAATCACCATCAACATTATAAAAGACTAAGAATTTTTCAACTTGTTCTATACTATTACGTCCATGAATTCCTAAAGCTTCACCAATTTCATAGGTTAATCCAGTACCAGAAACATCAAATTCAATATGGAAAATATTACGAGAATATTCTGATGGTGTTAATCTGATATTTTCTTTGACTTTCACTATGAAGTTCTTAACTGTTAAATCTGGCCTTAAAGCTTTATTAGTTTGATATGGTTCACTGAAAGTAAGTTTTTGTGCAAGTTGTAAATAACCAGAAACCTTAGTTTCTTCAAGATCTGGAACGTAAACTTCACGAGGATTTGGTAAGAAAGAATTTTCTTTAATAAAGAATGGAAGTTCTATTTCTTCTGCTTCTTCTTCTTCTGTTTCTGATTCTTTCTTTTCTTCAGTATTTGCCTCTACTGCAGGAACATTAACAGTCTTCAAACCACCTTCCTTTTCAACGACTTCAATAAATTTATCAATAACTACTGCAAGCAATTCAAAACCACTACCACCACCTTGTAATAATTTATTAACTAACAAATGACCTAACTCAGGGAAAGTATATTTCCAGAATGCCAATTGAATTAAAAATTCGTTAGAGAACCCTTTAGTACTATCTTTTAATTCTGATAATTCGTCAAAGATTGAGAAATCAACAATTATCAATTCATTAGCATTATTAATCAAATTAGCTCTGGTTTGATTAGTTAATTTTTGTAATTTAGAATCATCAAATTTAGAATAGTTACCAACTAAAATCTTAGAACCAGGTTTGGTGGTTGAAATAATATCATAACTGTTTAATACAGAAATATCTTCAATAAATGTTAATTCAGAGCTATCAATGTCGTTGATTGGCTGTTGTAAATTAGTTGAAATGATTTGAGATTGGAAAATTCCTCCATCAGTATAATTATCAAATTTAGTACGGGTAGTAATTCTCTTAGTATCATCAAGACTTAAAGTAAAAGCAATTTTTTCAGCAACTGAATAGAATTCTCCATTATCTTTTCCCCAGATGGTAAAGTTTCCTAAAGGAGAAGAGTTTGTGTTTAATGGAGATGAGCCTGAAGATATGACAGAATCAATATTAGGTTTCAAAATAATATTTGGATCTTCAATTGTAGTATATTGGCATAATACCTTAGTTATAGTAATTGGAGTCCAATTGAAATCTAAGTCATACTTAAACTCTTGTAAATCATATCTATTATAGACACCATTTAAAAATAATGCGGTGGAAATATCAGCTTTAATTGAACCTTCACCATTGGCATTTAAAATAACTAATTTTTCAACGGTTTTTGGGATCAAACTGATGAATTGTTGACTATTGAATGGTACAGGAATTCTAATTTGAATTAAACCGATTTTCAAGTAATCACCAACACTTTCAAAAACGTTTTGAAGTTTAGTGGACGCATTAGTACCATAAACAATAAACACAGTGTTTGGTCTTGGGTTACCAATGTATTCAAAAGGGGCATAATTCAATCCAGTAGCAGTATTCAATTTATCTAAAGCGAAAGTTACAACATCATTCAAGTTTGAAGATTCAGTATCAGAAGGTAACAGTTCATAAATTTTGGTCAACTCTTCAATTGGAACAACATCATATTTGGAAAAAGTCTTAACAGCTTCTAATCCTTCGAATAAGTTGATACTTGGTGAACCAGTTAATTTAACTAAATATTGATTCAATAAAGTTAAATATTGTAATTCTTTACCATCATAATTATTAACGGGGGTGATAACTGGATAGTTCAAGTTTCTACCGAGATTTAAACCCTTTTCATAGTTTGATACTAAAGTCTCAGTCTTATCATCATAATCAACTGCTGATAAGTTAATTGATAAAGGTAAGTTAGTCTTGACTAAGTTAGGATACATATAATTTAATCCATTCAAATCAGTCAAAACACTAATAGGTTCTTTTTCTTCACCATTAAATCCTTGCAACACTTTAGAAGCACCAGATCTGATTTGGAATTTATGGAAAAGTGGTGAATTTCCAAATCCATTAGTCTTACCATATTGGTTAATCCAAACTTGTAAGTGGCTATCAATTAAGTTATCATCCCCAATAGTTTCATAACTGAATATCTTATTCAGAGTTGAAAAGATAGCTTGGTTGATAATAGTAATTGGTGAGGAATAACTTGATTTAGTTAATAAATACGGGTCGATGGTTGCTTCGAAAGGATTCAACTTAATGTTTTTATGAACCTTGGGATATAATGATTCGTGGACACTATTTGTACCACTCTCTGGTTGAGTAAGAGCATGTGGAGCCATTTTTTAAAGTAACCAGTGGTATTAATTTGAAAATTTATTCGCATCCCAAATCATATTAAATTTTGATAATGCACGTGATATGTTATCAGTAGAAATTTGAATTTGTTTGATTATCTAAAATATTATGTAATCTTGCTTATGTCATTTTTTATACGAGATTAGATCAGAAAAAGCCATAGTTAGTAATTAGGAAGACTGTGGAAGTTAGGTGAAAATTTCCATTGAACAATATGTTTAGAAGAATTAAGCTTCCTAAAATCAGATATTATTCTAATGGACCAAGAGCTGTGAAGAGTTCCAATGGTCGAGCATTGGCTCAATTAAGTCTAATTGGGGTTGTATTTACTGGCGGAATTTATTTGGGTAATTCCTTTAGCGGACAGATAAGTGAGTATTTTGGTGGAAAACTTGACAAATCAACCACTCCACTCAATGATGTTGCACCCCTTAAGTATGCTGATGATAAGTCTTTTGAAATAGCTCTTAAAAAGATCAAAGATATTGTTGGTGAGGCCAATTATAGTGAAAGTGAAGATGAAATTAAAAGTGTTTCAGATTTATTCTTTAGTACTCATAGACCACCAAATCCAGAAAAGAATAAACCAAGTATAATTGTTCTGCCTAAGGACACCCAAGAGGTATCGGAAATTTTAAAAATTGCTCATGAATATAGAGTGCCAATTGTTGCAAATTCTGGTATGACATCTTTAGAAGGACAAACAATGCATACAAGAGGACCTAATTCAATTTCATTAAATTTTACTAGAATGAATAAGATCCTTGATTTTCATCCTGATGATCTAGATGTAGTAGTCCAAGCTGCTGTTGGATGGCAAGATTTAGATGAATTCTTATTGAGTAGAGATGATGGTAAACATTTATCATTTGGGCCTGATCCAGGAATGGGAGCTACAATAGGAGGTATGACAAGTACTAGTGCAAGTGGTACTAATGCTTATAAATATGGAACTATGAAGGAGAATGTTGTCAACATTACCGTAGTTTTAGCTGATGGAACAATTTTGAAGACAAAACAACGTCCTAGAAAAACAAGTGCCGGTTATGACTTGACCCGTTTATTTATTGGACAGGAAGGAACTTTGGGATTAATCACTGAAGTTACTGTAAAATTAAATGTTAGACCAATTCATGAATTTGTTAGTATTTTATCGTTTCCAACTATCAGAGATGCAACACAAGTCGCTTCTACCTTAATCGCTAGATCTGGATTGCATCTTAATGCTATTGAGCTTCTTGACAGAACAATGGTTAGTTTTGTTAATAATGCTGGTATTACTGATGCTAATGGTAAATCTAAGACATTCTTAGAAAACCCTACATTGTTATTGAAAATTGGTGGTGCAACACAAGATTCAATTAAAGAACAAACTAAATTAGTAGAATCCATTGCAAAGGCCAATAACATTATAAAATTTGAAACAAGTAAAAGTAAAGAAGATAATGCTTTATTGTGGAGTGCAAGAAGAAATGGGTTATGGTCTACAATTGAACATGGTTCTAAGGTATTAGAAGACCCGAATGATGTTCAAATATGGACCACTGACATTGCTGTACCTATTTCACATTTGCCAGAAATGATCTCTGAAACAAATGATGATTTAAACACTAATGGATTCTATGATAAGTTTGCAACTATGGGTCATATTGGTGATGGTAATTGTCACTTTTTGTTATTATACAATAAAAAAGATTATGGTAAAGCCCAAACTTTGGTTGATAGAATGGTTCAAAGGGCCATCAAATTCGAAGGTACTTGTACTGGGGAGCATGGTGTAGGAGTAGGTAAAAGAAAGTATTTGCCAATTGAATTGGGTGAAACTTCTGTTGATTTAATGAGAAAGATTAAGTATCTGTTGGATCCAAGAGCAATTTTGAATCCTGACAAAGTTTTGAAATTGGAGCCAGCTGATAATTTAGATGAGTTATTGGATGCTGGTAGTTTGCACGAATCACATGGAGCTTGTTGTCATTAGATAGTAAGGTATTATAGATAAAATTTATTCAGTGTGTGTAACAATAAATTATTTTTGAAACGGTACTCTCTCTTATTTATATGAATCATATATAAGAAGTTTTTAATAATTGTAGATCGTATAATCAATTTATTAACAGAATTTTCACCCATTTCAATTGATAAATATTCCAATTTAAATGTTATAAATATCAGCGGTTAATTATAAAATATAAATCTCATGGTGCACGGAACCATTACCTCGCGAATTCTGAATAAAAATTTTTCACTGGTTTAACTGTCACCATGTTCACTTCCATAAGACATAGCTGGAAAAATACCAGGCTAATAAGAAACATTAGCTCTACAGTTATAAAGAGAAATGAAAATGGTGGAAGCAAGAAAGTTGATGAACATTTAGACTTTTTATCAAAATTTTACACACCAGAATTACTTCAAAGTGTTAAGATTACTGAATCTCTTGTTAAACCTGAATCATTATTAAATTTACATAAACAAGGTCCACCAGGAAGATCAAAGTTTGCCCCAAAAAACTTAGATTACAGTAAAACAGATGCCAAATGGGATGAACCAATATTATATCCTAATCAACCTAAAGATCAAACCCCATATCCAAATATTCCACAAGTTGCAAGACCTGATAGAACTGATTTAAAATTAAGATTTTCACCAGCTGCACCAGCTAAGAAGAATCAAGCTTTAAAGACTGGTAAAGAAATTAATCAGGGATTAGCCAAATTAACAGGACTTGATGAACAATATATTTCCAGATTATACATTAGACCACTTTTGATGAAAAGAGTTAGTTGTCAAACTTCAAAAGGTAAAATACCAAACTTCTATGCATTAACTGTTGTTGGTGATAAAAAAGGAATGGTTGGTTTAGGTGAAGGTAAATCAAGAGATGGTATGAGAACTGCATTAATCAAAGCCCATTGGAATGCTGTTAAGAATTTAACTCCTGTTCAAAGATATGAAAAAAGAACTATTTTGGGTGATATAAATTATAAATATCATGCCGTCAAGTTATTCATCAAATCAGCACCAGCAGGTTTTGGATTAAGAGTTAATTCTAATATTTTCGAAATTTGTCAAGCTGCAGGAATTCGTGATTTAAGAGGTAAAATTTATAAATCAAGAAATCCAATGAATGTTATTAAAGGATTTGTTGAAGCTATAACAAAACAAAGATCATTAGAAGAATTAGCAGGTAGTAGAGGTAAGAAATTAGTAGATCTTAGAAAGGTTTATTATTCTAGTTAATTTTCTTGTATATAATAGATATAATAGTTTATGTGATATTCTTGTAAACTCATAATTTACTTTACTTCTCCCTAATTTTATCCTTTGGGCTTCATGGTGCAGGCATTTTTAGGTCAGAGGTCTTGTGCCAAAAGTCTTCGCAGAAGCGCAGTCGTGTGAAAATTCTCCTTACACAAACCTAACAAATGGTTGTTGATACTACATATTATGATTTATTGGGTATAAGTCCTGAAGCCACATCTTTAGAGATTAAGAAAGCATATAGAAAAGCAGCTATCAGATTACATCCTGATAAGAATCCAAATGACCCAGAAGCGGCTGCAAGGTTTCAAGAAGTTGGAGAAGCTTATCAAGTATTATCAGATGATACATTAAGATCAAAATATGATAAATTTGGTAAAGTAGAATCAATGCCTACTGAAGGATTTGAAGATCCTTCTGAATTTTTTTCAATGATTTTTGGTGGAGAAGCTTTTAAAGATTGGATTGGAGAGTTATCATTACTTCAAGAATTATCCAAATCGGCTGAATTGTCCGGTTATACTGATGAAGATAAAGATCAAAAGAAAGAAGCAACTGAAAAAAATGAAACTGAATCAGATCAAAAAGCCACAACTGAAGAATCTAATAATAATATACCCAAAACAGGTTCAATTCATCATGATGACGAATCATCAAAACCTGCGCCATCAGGGAAATTATTTTTAGAAAGTTCTGAAAATGTAGCAGCTACTGAGTTGGAAAAGCAAAAAATTGAAGAACAAAAGCGTAAAGAAGAATTAGAAAAATTTGAAGAAGAATGTAGAGTAAAAAAGATCGAAATGAGAAATGATTTAACTAAGAAATTAATAGATAAGTTATCATTATTCACAGAAACTGACATGAAAGATGATGTAGCTGAGTCTTTTAAAGGTAAATTAAGATATGAGGCTGAATCCTTAAAAATGGAAAGTTTTGGTTTAGAAATTTTACACACAGTTGGATCAATCTATAAATTAAAACTGAAAATATTCCTCAAAAGTCAAACCTTTTTAGGCTTTGGTGGATTATGGTGGAGTGTTAAAGAAAAAGGTGGTGTAGTTAGAGATACCTTTAAAACTATAACTAGTGCTTTAGATGCCCAAGCTACTATGCAAGAATATGCTAAAATGCAAGAAGATAATGAATTCCATACTAAAAAGGAACAGGAAGAAGAAGCTAAAGCTAAGGAGGAGTTACTTAAGAAGGAACAAGAAGTTGTCGAGCTTGAACATAAAATAGAAGAATTAAAACTTCAAGAAGAATCCAAGACTGAGGCACCGGAAGTAGATGAACATGGTAATCCTATAAAACCTGCAGTCAAGGAAGAAGTTATACCTGAAAAACACACGGCTGAAGAAATTGCTGATATGGAACAATACTTAATGGGTAAAGTGTTGGCAGCTGCATGGTCTGGGTCTAAATTTGAAATTCAAGCCACCGTTCGTGGAGTATGTGATAATTTATTATATGATAAAGAAGTACCTTTAGAGAAAAGAATTGCAAGAGCTAAAGGATTAAAGTTGATAGGAGAAGTATTTAGTTCAACTTCACGTACGGAAGATGAAGCAGAAGAAGCTAGAGTTTTTGAACAATTAGTAGCTGAAGCCTCGAAGAAAAGACAAAAGAAGACTCATAATGAACCTGAATCAACTGAAGCCAAGGCTTAATGACTTAATTTTAGTATATATAGATAGATAGATATTTATTATATAATCATAAGGGTATTTCGTGGGCAAGGGCCATTGACCTTTACTACTATTGATATTGAGGGAAACTGGTACCAGGTGACAGTGCCGTGTACACCGTAGAAGCCGCAGACAAACCTGGAACGACGGCTGATGCCATAGGACGAAGTGGGACGCATTATAACCAAGAGCGCCGCATAAAAGAAATGTGTTTCGCATATCTAAACTTTTTACGTCAAATATGGGAGGTAGATCTGACATTGAAAGTAAGAGACCACAAGGTCAGGCCAGGGATACTTGTACCAATTCAAACTATTATGATTACCAAATCTTAAATACCAATTTGAATCTTGACATATCATTCGACGAAAAAGTAATCAGCGGCAAAGTTGAATTCAATTTGAAGAAAGTTAAGGACACTAATAAGGTGATATTAGATACTTCTTTTTTAGTCATTAAAGGTGTTCAAGTGGATGGCCAGGATGTTGATTTTAAAGTCGGTCCAAGAAAAGAACCATATGGTTCACCTCTTGAGATTGAAGTAGATAGTAACGAGAAATTACAGGTATCAGTTGATTTCTCCACTACAGCTGAAAGTACTTCAATTCAATTCATTAGAGGGGATACTGGATCTTATTTATTTTCCCAAAGTGAAATGATCCATGCAAGATCTTTCTTTCCTTGTTTTGATACACCTGCTGTCAAATCTACCTATACTATAGAAGTTAAATCACCTCATAAAGTGTTGATGTCAGCAAGACCAATAGAATCTTCCAACGAGACATATAAATTCCAACAACCTGTGCCAATTCCTTCATATTTGGTGGCCATTGCTTCAGGAAATATTGTATCTGAACCAATTGGTCCAAGATCCAAGGTTTACTCTGAACAACCAAACATTGCCGATTGTAAATGGGAATTTGAAAATGATATGGAAGATTTCCTTGAAGTTGCTGAAAAATTAACTTTTGATTATGAATGGAAAACTTTTGATGTTTTAGTGTTACCTATGAGTTTCCCATATGGGGGAATGGAAAATCCTAATATCACTTTTGCTACACCTACACTTATTTGTAAAGATAGATCACAAGTTAAAGTTATTGCACATGAATTAGCTCATAGTTGGGCTGGTAATTTAGTAACTAACTGTACATGGGATAATTTTTGGCTTAATGAAGGTTGGTGTGTATATCTTGAAAGAAAGATTTTAGGTGGAGTTGCTGCCTTAAAGGCTAAAAGACAAGGTAGAGAAGATTATGAAAGTTATGGAGAAAAATATAGACATTTTGCAGCTATTTTAGGTTATGGTGACTTGGTTGAATCTTCTAACAATATTCCTAAAGAATTTACTTCATTAGTTTGGGATTTATCTGATAATGTTAACCCTGATGATGCATTTTCTAGGTTCCCTTATGAAAAAGGATTTTTCTTTTTATTCTACCTTGAAAATCAATTAGGAACTAAAAACTTTGATGAGTTTATCCCACATTATTTCAAGACTTTTAGATATAAATCATTGGACTCTTTCCAATTTGTCGATGAATTATATAATTTCTTTGAACCAAGAGGTCAAAAGGATATTTTAGATTCTATAGATTTTGAAAAATGGTTATTTGGTAAAGGATTACCTGAAGAACCAAAGTTCGATAGAACTTTAGTACATGAATGTGAAGAATTGGTCGCTAAGTGGATCAAATTCTTTAAATCGAAGAAAACGGACTTCAGTGAATTTAACCAATCCAAAGATATTGAATCATTTGATGCTAACCAACATTTATTATTCCTCGATAAATTGGCGGCTGATTTAGAAGATGTAAAGCCATCACCTGAATTGATAAAATCAATTCCAAAAGTTTATCCATACTATGCTCAAACCGGTAATTTTGAACTTATATTCTCCTTCAATAATCTTTTAATTAAGTATGGTAAACTAAGTGAAACAGATGAAACAGTAGTCAAGTATGCTAACTGGTTAGGAACAGTTGGTAGGATGAAATACGTTAGACCAGGTTATAGGTTATTGAATACTAAAGTAAATCATGAATTTGCTGTAAATACTTTTAAGAAATTCAGTAGTTTATACCACCCAATTGCAAAAAGTTTAGTTGAAAAAGATATAGGAGTGTGATAACCATAGCCTGATTATAAATTTTACTCTCGAGTTAGAATTTACACAGTTTATAAATATTTTTTGTAAATATATATTCCTTATCAAATTTGTAGTCCGCACAAAGGTCTGGCGCCACAGTCGCCCTCTCGCCGCCGTGCGAATTGGTACTGTGGAGATATAAAGGGATTTAGACTGAATCTAATACGATCATAAACTTTGATTTTGTCATGGAATACTTAACAAAAAGAGATCCTAATAGTGATGTGTCACTTACTTCAATTCATGACCTTAAGTTCACATATCCAGTGAAATATTATGATTTCCACGTATATTATTTTGCTCATAACCAAAAGTCTTACTCTGAGTCAAATCAGTTAAGAGATAAATTCCTCGAAGATTTCAAAGAAGCAGGAAAAGATGGATCAGTTATAGTTAAGAAACTTCCAGAAGAGAAAATCATTGGACCTCATCCCACTCAATTTTGGGAAGTCGATGTTGCTAGACCTGAAATCTTTATCAAAGTGTTAAGTTGGTTTCAATTATATCATGGAAATTTATCAGTTTTAATACATCCACAAACTGGGGAAGATCTTATTGATCATACTGAAAGAGCTTTATGGTTAGGTACTAAATTACCTTTAATTACCGACATTTTTGGTCCTCCAGGTGGAATTCCAGAGTATGGTATTAAAGGTGGTAAGACAATAAAACCAGAGGATTATTATTAAACAGATATATATCATATCGAAACAATAGAGAAATAATTAAAAAAAAAAGAGTTAATAGAATATTCTATTTATAAAGTTTTAAATATGTTAAATATCAAGAGTAAATATGTCTTATATTACTACAATTATCTCGTTGCTTTCTTTCACCAAGCGTGTGTTACTAGGTTGCTTAAATGTCACTGGCCAGCAAGTAGGCTACAAATTAAGTTCCTTATGGAAAGCATCCAATCTTTTTTGATGTTCTTGAATGAATTTAATAACTTTCCTTCTGTTTTCTCTAATAATGTCATTACCTAAAACATCGATCCCGTCTAATTTAAATAACTCTTTTAATAACATCTCTTGGAAATATTTGAATTTATAATCAACTTGTTCATCACTTAACTTCTTATGGTTCAATAAATAATCATTGATTTCAGGTACCCAAGTTTCTTCGAAATTGTCTAATACTTCTTGAATTTGTTTGTTAGTCTTTTGAGCTTTTGAAACTCTCTTCTTTTTCTTTTTCTTAGGGTCTTCCTTGACATCAGAACTTGATGAACCAAAGATAACTTTACCTAATATTAATAAAGTAGTTACTCCAATAATCAGTATAGTGACAGTGGCAGGAGTAGCTTTGAATTGAGTAATGTCATTAATCAATTCTTCGGTACTTGTATTTTGTAAACTTTGAACATATGTTTCTATATCTCCTGGTAAGGTTTGAGGGAGTTGGCTTAAATATTCACCTAATTCTTTTAATTTAGGTTGTATTTGATCCTTTAAATCGTTGAATTGTTCGAAAGCTTGTGACATCTTGTCGGATCCTGATACGTAACAATTTCACAATTGTGAAAATCAACAATGCGCGCCTTTAATCTGTCACAAAGTAAGATCATAATTTGAGTTACAAAGATAGAGAGGCGTAATATCATAATTTGAGTTATATAGAGATAGGTGGTGAATGTTCTAATCTATGTATTATATAAAGACTTCTCCTTTGAATTGAATGGTTGTTTTTAAATCTCCAACTTGTTTTGGTTTAGGTTTAATTGGTGGGGGTACTTTTTTAGCTTCACTCAGTTCTTTGTTGACATCATTTTGGTTAGAGTTCACTGTATTATCTGACTCCTTCTTAAATTCATTGACTGGCTCTTTATTTAAAGTCTTTGGTAATCTTCTTTTTGGCCCTTTTGACCTCGTTTTATTAGGATGTGTTAATTTGCTAGTTGAGTCTGTGTCTTTACGCTTAATTGGTTCAGTTTCACTACGTTTTATGTTCAATGTAGGTACTTGATTTGATCTCAGTGGATCACTATTAGTTCTTATAATTGATGATAAATGTGATTTAAAATCAACTTCACTTAATTTCACTTGCTCATTTATTGGTTTTGATTTAATTTCTGGTTTAGCTTTAACTTCTGGTTTCTTTACCTCCTGTTTTTGTATTTGTGGTTTATTCTCTGGTTTTTCTGGTTTAGCAGGTTTAGTTGGTTTTTTCAATTCCACCCCCTGTATCTCCGCTTTTTGTGCATTGGTTATACCTATATCTGAGTTCTTTATCTCAGGTTTGATTTCAGGTTTCTTCTTTATTTCAGGACGGCCCTTTAACTTATTCAATTGTTGATTAAGTAACTCATTGTCTTTTACAGCGAATGCTTTTACAGCCAGCTCTTGTGTTGCCTTGGTTGGAGATAACAGAGCTAACCTTTGGTTCAAACCTTCAGTATCTTGTTTATTGTATTTGCCAAATTCTTTAGCGGGCTTGGGTGGTGGAGGTTTTGATGATTTTAATTTAGATAATTGTGATAACAATAATTCATTATCCTGGTTCTTAAAATCATTATATTTAGGTTTAGGAGTTATTGGTTCAATTGTTTGAGTAGATAATTTCTTGGGAACAATTGGTTTTAACTTTTGTGAATTGTTTGCTTTATCATCGGTAATTGTTACTGAGTCAGTTTGAGCAACATTTTGCTTAGACGATATTTTTGGTTCTGCAGGTTTAAGATTCTCATTAGCTGATGATTTGACGTATGAATTTTTGGTTGAAACGGGTTCTTTATTAGAAGTCTTTGATGACATTTCTGATGTTAACCAATTTGATTTCACCGGTTTTATGGGTTGAGTTTTTTGATCTTTCATGGAATTTTCACCCTTGATTGATTTTTCAACATCTGCAAAAGATCTATACTTTCCATCTCCTTTGTTCAGGCCATATTTCTCTTCCAAGTATTTTTTGGTGGCTATGGCCCTATTACTGGTTGTAGATTCATCGCTTAAACTAAATTTATCAGCACCTTTCAATTTGTTAAGTGCTGGATATTTCTTAGCTTCGTCCTTCTCCTTGGTCGAAATCGGATTGACCAAATTAATTGTAAAATCATTATCGAACTTTGGCTTTGATGGTTTTGAAGGTTTATCTTTCGATTCCTTTCTCGTAGGTAATGGGGGTGTATTCTCATCCTCTTGTTTCTCTTGGTATCTTCTTGTAGGTAAACGAGGAGTATCATCTTCTTGGTACCTTCTAGTTGGTAATTTAGGTGCTTCATCATCCTCGTACCTCCGTCTAGGTAATTGAGGGGCATCATCTTCTTGGTATCTTCTTCTAGGTAATTCAGGGGTATTTTCACTTCCACTTGTTGATAAAGAATGTTGCTCTGGCTTTTTTGGTTTAATTGGAGGAGTACGATTGAATGTTAACAGCGGACTTGTGTCTTTGTAACTGTCATATTGACTTGACCCTAAATCAATGCTGGAGTAACTAGATTTCCCTCTTAAGGATTCAAGATCCCTATCCAAATCACGTTTCATTTTTTGATCTTGATTTAGTCTATCTTGAGACAATTTGGAAAGCGAAGACAAGAAATCATTCACTTTTTCAGTGCTAGGTGAAACATCTGTCATATAGATAACCGAGTGAGAGTGAGAAGTTGGAATTTCACGCTATGGACCCGAACAGAATTTGTTTTGTATCGTTTATTTCCAGGGATGATAAACCCTTGTATATCCAATCATTTGGTTTGAACGATTCAACTGACTCTACTGATACTAATGATGCTAACAATTTTTTGAAGTACAATTTCATGTCACATATGGCCCTTGATATAATTACATCACCTGCATCAATGAGTATACGAGAGCAACAGCAGTCTCATCAACAAGGAAAGGATGATGAAAATAAGGTATTGTTACTAGTCGTACAAGATGATATAAGTGTCTATGGGTATGAATCCAACACTGGTTTAAAAATAATAATTGGGTTGAACAATAATACAAAGACAATTGATCCAGATATCAATGATTTAGTTAAATCAATTTATAAGTATTACATAAAGACTGTTTGTAATCCATTCGTTGAGATTGGTGATAATCAAGACATTTTACAAACCGAAAGTTTTAATAGGAAGATCGAGACGCTTGTGAAAAAATGGAATGAAAGTCATTAATATTATGGAGCTATATATTTATATATTTTTATATATTATGCAGGGGCGAATTCTTTCTATTGCAACTTCTATTATGAAAACGATAGACGGCATCATAACTGACCTAGTTTACGTTATTATGTGATTTCTGTACTAGGTAATTGAGTTGATCAGGGGAGAATATGATAATTAGCCATTCAACTAATTATCTGTTCGAAATTAACAAGAATAAAGTTCAGATACTGCTTGGTTCTCTTTTAAAATGTGTGTAGTGTTTCATTTTCTAATATACATCGTCAAGAATTCTTTCCATCCTAAATCTTACTTAAGAACAACATTGGCACCTCTTAAACTTAAGTATTCCTGATCTAAAGTTGGTGTCATATGTTTGATAATTTCTTGATATATTTCAACATCATGAAATCTTATATTATTCGCAGGACTTCTATAGTTTCCTTGTAATCCAGTGATATCACAGTACTTCTTTTGTGGTTTTAAACTAGGTGGAGCTCCTATGGAATAATAAGTTGGAGTATCGAATTTTATATTAGTTTTTGCTTGTAAATATTTCTGTTCATCAGTTACTAATTGACGAGCTGGTTTAAATCTCTTATGGTTTTTCAATCTTTTGCTATTTTTAAAGCTATGAGCTTTAGTAGTTATATATGATAAGTCTTGAAGTGACATTGACTGGTCGCACTTTCTACCACAACTGAGATTTGTGACAGACTTCGCGCGCGCAAGATATTTCTAAATACGAATTCTTAAACGACCAAAGGCCTAACGGTATAAAGCGTGCGAGTATGTCAAAAGCAGAAATTTATATCGTATAAGTCCCTGGTGGTAGCATTTTTAGGATTTCACTGAGTTGAAACCAGTAATTCTTTGGGGAATGCAGGCTGACAGTTCCCAAATTGTTTATAAACGATTATAGATTTGTATTTCATTTTATTTCTTGCAGAAAAACTAATATATTTTAAACTATGAAATATATTTATTATTAATAGGTCCATCCGGTATACCACCTATCCATAACCATGAACATCGCAGACGTTTACAACTCACACAATTACCCGTGTTGTCAGAATGTGGCCAGCAATTGTACAGAGTCAGGCATCTAGCCAGGTGACAACTAGCTGAGCTAAGTTTTCAGGTATGAAACCATGCTTTTCATCATATTTGGACTGCAAATTCACTACTCGAACTACACATGATAGCATTAATTAAGAATAAAATAAGTGTTTGACCCTTCATTGACCAAATAATGCTAAATAGATGATGAACATATCAATCTATGTAGTCAAAAAGTATGAATACCCTAAAGCCTTCCAATCATGAACCATAAACTCTAATCTTGATTCCCACTTTAATCTTAATGGTTACATTAGCTTACTACTAAGAAATTGATAGTCAGTTTTATCAACATCTACAGATGGCAACCATTCGAATTTTTGATATCATCAGCGGTTATGTTGTTTTCAGCCAATCTTTGGAGAATATCTTTTCTAGCTTGTTTAGTGACGGCTAAATAATCAACATCTTTATCGTATCCTACCAATGTTCCATCAAACTCTGATGGAATTTTGGCACCATTTGAACATAGAGAAGATCTTAATATTCTCTTTCCTTGATAGATTTGCCATACGCCATCATCATAATAATCAAACATACCATTGATTTCTATGAATGCTATCATATTAGTTGTAAAGTTGTCAGGTATGACATCATACTTTTCATCATAAGTTTTATAAACTGGAAACTCAGTACCCGAACTAAACATGATAGCATTTATTAAGAATAAAATGAGGAAACTACCCTTCATTGACCAAATAATGCTAAATAACGGTAAACGAGGATAAACATATCAATTTAAGTTGTCAAAAAGTATGAGTATTCCCGCACAAACCTTCCAATCATGAATCATAAACTCTAATCTTGATTTCCACTCTAATCTTAATTCCCACAATACCTTAGGCACCACGCGTACCTTCCTTCAAACTGAGATCACTATACTTCTGTTTTGCATTGAGAGAATTAATTGTCCCACTGAAACGATTTTCAACCACAGAAGTTCAAATAATATTTCCGAATTTTCATCCTGTGAAACTTAGTATTCTCATTCATCAAAGTACGAATTGTCCTGACTATGAATTGGAAATAACCCTTTGCTAAGCTGGAAGTTATGTTACTTATACTCTTGAGGATAGAGAAGCATTTTCTCTGAACTTAATTTATTAGTAGTCCGTGTTGATTTTGCTTTCCAATGCAACAAATTTTCTACCAATTTTTGCAACCACGGCGAGAATTCTGCACACTTTGCTTTGGAGTACTTCATAATACTCTATCAAAATCTGTTCATGATATATGCACATTTTTAAAACTACATAGTGGCTTCTCTAATCAAATCTTAGGCTTCTTTTAGTAGTCGCTTATTTTTAAATTTGCAATGCCTATTTTCAAACTGAGGTAGTGAATTATCTAACTGCGCAGGGCGAACTTTAGATTGTAAGCGTATCGCATCCTGTTAATGTGGGTGCTGCTTTAGAGTGGGATTAACTGTACCAGAGAAACTAACAAAGTGCGCTAATATTAGTGTCCTGAAAAATGCATAAAAAATGCCGATTTTGAATAATTCCATGAATTCCCCAAATATTCACCATTGTTGTCAGGGCCAAATAAGGTGAAGTTTTTATCTTAAGTAGCAAACTTGTTTCAAATCTTTTGTTTACATTGAGACTGTTTGAGCCATTAATCTCATTAGTATTGGTAAGAATCTTGCATGACACACTGAAGCAAAAAATATTTATGCATTACGCACAAATTCAAACTAACCTGTAAAATGAAAACACCTCCTTTCCCTGCTACTTAGCAAGACGATCTTGAATCGAATTAAGCATTTTGGGGAATGCTGGTGGTCTAATGCTCATTTCGTAGCAAATTAAATCTTAAGCAAACGGACGTCATTAAGATGAGAGGCGTTTTAAGGGTTGAAACACCAAATTTGGTATAGGGGGTCTGCGAAATCGTGTTTAAGGGCTTTTCTACAGTAAATCTTCAGTAAGTTGAAATTTAATCAGTCTGAAATATTTGACCTGAGTCATCTTTACTAAAATCATATAGTTACGAGATGATATTAAGATGATATATTTAACCAATTTTTGTTGAAAACCCTTACATACTGTGGGAATCAATTTGCCAGGATCCCACTTACCTGATTCATCGAATTTTCTTACATATTTGGCAAACACGCAGAAGTGGCTGTTGGTTCCAGGAAGGAATCTTTCTCAATTGGGAAGATGCTTAATAATAATTAAGGCCCTTAGCAACGTAAATTATGCCGTTTCCACTACGATAAACTACGATAAACTACGAAATTAAGTACAAATTTAACAGGAGTTGCTTCAACATTAATTCTAGGCTATCCTGGATATGTTGGGGATAAATAAACAATAGCCCTCAATTGAGGGCTCAATTTTTGTACCCTAGAAGTTAAGTTTAGTATTTTCTATACCAATTAATTACATAAGCTGAGGGGATGCTGGCTGCACATCTTAAAAGATACAAGTGATGATATCAAGGGTGCAACCAAGTTTAAATCAATGGTTATGGCTTAGTACATTACACAGGAGCAGGAAAACTAACCACACTTCGAACTTTTCTCGTCCTTCCGCCATTACCATTGCTACGAAATTATCTCCAAGAATTTTATATGTAGATTCATTCGATTTTTCAGATAAACTCAAAAATTCACCTTTCAATACAAGTTTTATGAATTTTGCACGCCTTCATAGCAATGTTTAGGTAAAGCGAACATCAAGTGTTATAACTCCGGTCTATGCTCGATTCTTAACAGTAATTTACAAGTAATCTGTTTGATTTTATTGACCAACAAGGCACTAGAAGAAACCACTAAGGTAAGCAAAATTTTAATTACTATTTTACACTACGTGTATTAAATCGAACTAATGAAACTCCTATATATTACAGGGGGTATTGAAAAATATTGTACATATGATAGTAATCACTATTTTAAGTGAGTAAATGTTTGATGAAGATAAAATAAAACATATATATGAAAGTTATCGAAAATCGAAACTCTAACAGAAAAACAAATAACCGACTTTTAAAAAGCTAATCACTAGTTATAAACAGTGATTAGATAACTTATAATAACCAGATAGATCCGAAGACTAAGGCGACTAATGAAGCAACACCACCGACTTGAACAGCTGGGGCAGCAGCTTCGAAAGTAGAAACTTCAGCTTCAACTGAAGCACTAGATTCACCGGAAACTGAGATAAAGACAGTTGATTGAATAGTAGAAGTGATATCACAGTTTTCACCAGTACAAACAATTGAAGCATTGGTGGAGTTTGAGAATGGAGCTTCAGTAACAGCTGGAGATTCTGGACCAGCTGGGGTTTCTTTACCGGCTGGAGCAGCTGGAGTAGCTGGGGCTTCTTCAGTAGCTGGAGCAGCTGGAGCTTCTTTACCACTTGGACCGGCTGGAGCAGCTGGGGTTTCAGTAGCTTCAACTGGACAGTAAGTGGTGTAAACAGATTCAACACCATTAATAGTAGTGGTGGTGACTTGTTCAATGACTGATTCTTCTTTACAACCTTCTGGACCACAAGAAGTGAGGGTAACGTAAGAAGTAACGAATTGAGTTGAAGTGGTTTCATATTCAGTTAATGGGCAAACGGTGGTATAAGAAGTAACTTCACCATTGATGGTTTCAGTAGTTAAAGTTTCAACAGCTGGAACAACAGTTTCATGACAGACGTCGTTTTCACATGAAGTAACAGTAACGGTGGTGGTGGTAAGGTGAGTTTCAGTTTCAGTCAATGGACAGAAAGTAGTGTATGAAGTAACAACACCGTTGACAGTTTCGGTGGTTAAAGTTTCAACAGCTGGAACAACACTTTCATGACAAACATCGTTTTCACATGAAGTAACAGTAACGGTAGTGTGATGTTCTTTGGTAACAGTTTCAGTTAATGGACAGAAAGTAGTGTATGAAGTAACAACACCGTTAATGGTTTCAGTAGTTAAAGTTTCAACGGCTGGAACAGCAGTTTCAGAACAAGCATTATCAGAACATGAGGTAATGGTGATAAGGGTAGTAGATTGTTCAGTAACAGTTTCAGTACCTTCTGGAGCAGAAGTAACTGAAGATTCACCTGAAGAAGCGGAAGTAACATCGACAACTTCAAAGAGAGCTTGACCATCTGGAGCAGTACCAGTTAATGATTCAACGTAAGTAACGAAATCATCTTCATCATCTCTTTTAATGACTTCAACTTGTTTTAATAATCTTCTTCTGATAGCAGCAGTGGAGTTAGCAGCTGGAGCTTTTTCAGCATGAACTTGGAAGAATGGAGCACCTGGACCACCGTATAATAAGTTAGCTGGGATTGAAATGATTTTACCAGCGTTTCTAATGTCAGTCCAATATTTGGTACCTTCAACGGTACTGTAATAAGCAGTGACATCGTAATCTTCCCAAGAAACGAAATCAAAAACTGCTGGGTATGGAATTGAGAATGGACAGACACCAGAATCTAAGTCGACAGTAGCGACGGCTTCACCGTTGACTAAACATTCGACATCTTTGGCAATGGCTGAACTTGCTAAGATAGCAGTTGATAAGACTGAAGTAAATTTCATTTTACACAAATTAAAAGAACGTATTGAGTTAGTTGAACGAAAGACTTTAGTTGAAAAAAGGAAAAAAAAAAAATTCACTGGCGATACAAAAGCCTTTATAGTTTAGGGCAAATTTTAGTTTTATTTGGTTTCATGATGACACGATAAAAAATTTACATCATAACCATTGGGCGAAACGTAAACAAAAATAGCGCCAATTCCACCGGTACAAGAAATGTACATTCACGCGACAGGCGGAACAATGTAGTGGTAAATACTGCTCCATTGGCGGTAAATGCAGCACAGATACTTCAACAAGGGGGTGTCTTCATAACAGTTCTTGTCAATGTACAATTGGGTCAGAAATACGGTTACACGATTCTCAATTTGGTGTAAATCAAAATATCGCGCCATAAGCGAAGTTTTTTTTCATTGTCTTGGGCTAATTAGAATCTTCAAAGGGGAAAAATCTTACTGGACTAGGTAACATAGTTACCGAGAAAATCTGGACAAGCGTGTCTTGGTTCTTGTCTTGGCTCAAAGGAGTTGCTATGGAATACATGGTTGTTTCAGAGTGGACTTTGCTGTTATGGTTTTGGACATAGGTAAATGCAATGGCTTAAACTATGTATAAATACTTAATGAGGTCAATGAGGTTGATGGTGGCTAAAGCAATCGATAGAAGTTCTGGCCGCCCCTATATTTCTTTCAAATACATGCATCTAGCGGCTCCCGGACTTGACGATAATTTACACGATTTAGTATGCTTATTTTTTGATAATACCCCTTAATCGCGAACAAGGAACGTGTTGTAAATCAATTCTCATTGATAGCAGCTAAGCCGCCATATCTACTTAACCGTTCATTGATAGCAGCTTATTTCTGATTATCTTTCCTCTCATTGTTGAAGTAACTAATTTGAGTAGGGGAGAAGTTCATGGTCTTTTGACGATATATTTTTGACGATGTACAGGATTTCGAGCCGGCACATTCCAATTGAAAACGAACATCTAATTTCTCTTTCAACTAAGCTTTATAAGCTGATCCTTTGACTTGGCTTGTAAAAGTTCAGCCATCATTGTCATGCTCATCATCATCCCTATAACATTAACTGTCATGCTTAACACATATCTGAAACATATTCATTAAAAAACATTAACTTAAATATAAGAGGCAGATTCTCGCAAAAAAGTTTTGATGTCATCGAATCTTGCAACCTTAACCACCGTATTTTGATCCAAGCTCCTAACAATTTTACCTCGGGCTATACTACACAATGAAGAATCCTCAACAAAGACTTTTATCACTTATCAAAGACATTAACCATTTCAGCCTCAAAAGTTCGAAAGATAAGTTGCAACCTAATGAACTCGAAAAATAAGAAGACTTAGAGTTAACGAAATCAGAGTTAATTAATCAGTAGAATAATCTATTATAACCCGAAATATTGTACAAATCTACATACGAAACTTTTAAATAAGGACCTTATCCAACGAAACGACGTTTGGTATCAAATCAAAACCGAATAAAATCTGTTGCATATTAATTATTAAATATTATGAAACATAATGTTAAGAATATGAAAATAAAATCAAAAAAATGAATTGATGAGCTCAAAGAATATTTTTTTTGTTTTAAATTTATGAAGTTAAAAACCTTAGATCAATAAAGCTAATGGAGCTAAGACTAAAGCGAATAATGATGAACCGAATCTTGAGGCATCACCTTCGTAAGTGGAGATAGGAGCAACTGTTGAACCGGCAGCAGCTGGAGCACCTGGAGCAGTTGATTCAGCAGCGACAGTGGTGGCTGGAGCAGCTGGAGCACCTGGAGTTTCAGCAGCACCTGGAGCGGCTGGGGTTTCGGCAGCACCTGGGGCACCTGGGGCACCTGGAGCACCTGGAGCAGCTGGGGTTTCGGCGGCACCTGGAGCAGCTGGAGCGGCTGGAGTTTCAGCAGCACCTGGGGCACCTGGAGCAGCTGGGGTAGCATGGGCTGGTGGGGCAACAGTAGAAACCTTTTCAGTACAGACACCTTCAGAACATGAAGTAACAGTGATAACGGTAGTACCAGTAACTTTAGTGGCGGTTAATGGACAGTAAGTGTAGTATGAGGTAACTTCACCTTGAACGGTACCGGTGGTTAATGAAGCAGCAGCTGGAACGGTAGTTTCAACACATTTTTCATCACATTTGGTGATAGTGATGATGGTATCAACTGGACAGTAGGTGGTGTAAGTGGTGACTTCTTCGTTAACAGTGGTAACAGCTTCAGATGGAGTAGCTGGAACAGTTATAGCAGAACATTTGTCATCTTCACAAGAAGTGATAGTAATAACGGTAGTTGTAACACCAGTAACAGTAGCAGTACCTTCTGGAGCAGTAGTAGTACCTGGACCTTCGGTAGTACCAGAAGTACCTTCACCTGAACCTTCAGATGATGATGAAGCAGCATCAACAACTTCGAAAAGAGCACCATCAACTGGGGTACCATCTTGGGATTGAACAAAGTTGACAAAGTCATCTTGGTCATCTCTCTTGGCAATTTCAACTTGTTTTAATAATCTTCTTCTGATAGCAGCAGTAGAGTTGGCAGCTGGAGTTTTTTCATCGTGGAATTGGAAAACTGGAGCACCTGGACCACCGTATAATAAGTTAGCTGGAATAGAAATAACCTTACCTGCGTTTCTAATGTCAGTCCAATATTTAACACTTTCGACTAAACTGTAGTAAGCAGTAACTTCGTATTCATCCCATGAAACGAATTGGAATACAGTTGGGTATGGGAGGGTGAATGGACAGACACCAGTGTCTAAGTCAACAGTAGCAACGGCTTCACCGTTAACTAAACAATCAACATCCTTAGCGATGGCAGTACCAGCTAAGATAGCGGTAGATAAAATTGAAGCAAATTTCATTATTAATTTATCTGATTAAAGCGATAGAATAAGATGAATTAAGTTCTTAAAAACAAAATTTTATGCATATCAGCCGGTTTATATAGATAAAGAGGGTAAAAATTATGGACGTACCATTCCATTAATTGCACTATGGTTTGTAGAATTTCGCAAATGGAATATGCAAAGCCAACCTGAAAATATACAAAAAAACGGTAACAATAGGCAAGGAAAAGAAATCTTTAGAAAATTGTGCATTGTGCATTTTCACTTTTTTTTACATCCTGCGGAAATTTTTTACAGGTTAACCGGAGTTGTATAACTCATCGATCCTCGTGGATAGTAACATCTACATAGGCTTGGTTATGAATTGTTTAGATTTGCTATTTGCTTTGATTCAATGTTATGAATAATGCTTGTATCGGGGTCTAATTGAATATTCTAGGGTACTGAATTAGTTAAGCATTCACTAACTTTTTTAGGACTTAATGAAAAAAACTACATGGAGGATGAATATTATTTTGAGATACAGTATTTTTTTTTTATATTTTAATTCTATTTTTATTTTTCTTCCCAACACAAACTACTTACCAACATAAATAATACCACTCTTGACCATAGATTGAAAGTTATTAGTTCATATTTCATGGTTGCTCATTTCTATATTTAATCTCCTATGTTTACTAACTTGATCGTTCTGTATCTTAAGGTATGAACAAAAGTAAATTCCATAGCCTACATATAAGATGGCGGGATTGTTAGTTATGCATATAAATAAAACAGAACTAAAGACCAATGCCTCTACCCATCCCTCATCACCAAGAGAAGAGTACTTTTGTAAACCTTATTGTGAGAGTGCACCCCACATCTCTTATAATTTCCTCAAGGTAGGTTTGTGGAACCTACTTGATTTGCTAACTTAATCGATATGTTGCTTTAAGGTTAATAAGCTTCTTATCGGTTTATTATTAGAAACTTAGGTCATGGTAACAAGTTAGTTACTAGTACATTTTCTCGCAGCTTGCGCAGTGCCCAATTTCTCGAATCTGGAATTACGAGGCTACATTCTAAACGTATGAAATGAAATAGGGAAGGTTTTGTCTCGATGACGTCTTTTTAGGGGATCCTCTTTTAATGAAGAAAACCTTCTTTAAGGCCCCGTCTTCATTTAGAGACTTGTATCCGAGTTTTCCTAAAGGGGTTCCTTTGTAATTATAGGTACTACAAAATTTTGTATTTTCTTTTCAAGGCTATTGTTGGGTAGACTTGTAACAATCTTATCAGAACAAAGATTCCGCTGGTGGTAGCCCTTTTTAGCTTTTTTTACCGCAGCGCTAATTTTGTTTAGGCCGTATTAAGTAATGTCACCGAATATTGTGTTTGGGGCGACTGAGTAGTCAGTTGATGCTTTGAAATGTGAGTTTAAATGGGTTAACTTCTTTGTGAAATGAAATATTAGATTATTTGTAATCAATAGCCTAATTGTATTAGACTTTGCAGCCTTTCAGTTTAAACTATTTCATGGCATGCCTTACGAAATCTTTGCACTCCTTCTTAAACCTGTGTTTAGCACTTCACATTCCTATTTCACATCTCCTGCAGATCGTACAGACCTTTTGTATCTTGCATGTAATATTTTTACAGGTTAACTAAAAAGGTGGCGAAAACGTACTAATGCAGAAAGTTAAACCCCCTCGCAAATCTTTTGTTTTCTTCATCTATTAACAGTGTTTTCAGGATGACGCACCTTTGTGATTAGAATGTCGCCATTCTCTTCCTTCAATTCCTTTCTACCATAGATTTGATATAGCCTGGGAGAAATCAAATCAAATGACGGAGTCTGTGAATATGGATATCACAAGCAATAATAATTTATTATCTTTCTGAAGAGTTCAAGATATCGGTATTAGTCACACAAAGTGTTCATATATTTAATAATTGCTCTATAGTGTGGGAAATATCGTGGTATAGAGTAAAAATGAGATTAACAAAGGTACAACTAAATAGTTAATCAGAATACTGAAAACCGATAGCAGCTTCATTCTGTGGCAAAATTAGTGAAGCATCGTCGGCGGATTCATCAAATCCTTCTTGAATGTGGCAATTGACCCAAGGCAGTCATAAGAGAGTATCACATGCCTCACAGACTTGGCCCTGGTACTATTAGCAATCATCATACAGTAAACTATAATTTTATCGGATTGATCTTCATTAATAGGCTGCATATTAATCTGTTGACCAAATACTCTTGATGAAGGTATGGAATCTATCATAAGTCTAAAGTGGTGGTAATAATCATCAGCATCTCTAGTTCTTAACGAGCCGAACCATTTACTAATATAGCAAGTCTAGTTCTGTGTCATAAGTCACATTAGCTCTGATATCATATATTCTGGATTTATTATAAATCATATCATCCATATCACATAATTAGGCTAATATGGTTTGATTATGTTATTGAATTATGGCACAGCAGTTCCATTACTAAGAGTGACTGAATGGACTTCATCGCCATCATGGTTGAATCTTTTTTCAAGACTAGTTGTAGATAGCATGATTGATTCTGACCAATATCAGCAGCTTATTTTTAGGATAGTTAGACTAAATATAAAATCTTATAGAACATTATGTGAAATCTAAGCTTGATTTATATTAGTAATGAGAAAAGTGTTTTGTGTTCATTTATAGCAAACTCTTTTTTTCCACATTTGACTTTACAAAACCAATCCCTAATTGATTTCTATATTGATATTGGCTACTTTTCACTAGATCTTGGTAATGAGTTATATGAGGAGAACAGATGAAGTGAATCTGTGAAATACAATCAATTATGGTAGAACAAGATTGAATATAAGTGCGACATTCTAATAACGAAGGTGTATAATTCATCCTGAAAAACACTGAATCTTGAGATGCACCACATTGTGTGAGAAACATGTGTGGATTGTTCGACTTACATTTGCTGATTGAGATTTGCTTATTGTTGTGATTGTTTATCAACAGTTCATTGTTTAAATTCAATTGCCGCTAATCAATTCCACGCATTTCCGTTCAGATGACATAAGCAACTTCTATTGTCTAACTTGTACCTACTTCATTCCGTACTTTTCGTAATGAAGCTTAGTAGGAATGATCGTTTCTTTCAGCGCCGCCGTAGCGAATGAAATTTGCTTCGGATCGACGATATCAACTTTAGCTTCTATGCTTCACGCGATAAGGACTTTAGAGTTTTTGTTTCACTTATTTTTTATTCAACTACGAAATCATACATACTCATTGGCTAAGCCTTTTAAGGTATAAAACTAGTCGGTGATTTCTAATTAAATTGCCAAATACTCAATTACAAGATGATGAATCTTTTGCACCAACAAATCTCAAGTAAATTTCAGTGTTTACTTTTGGTAAATATGATGTGATATTTTCACCCAATAATAATTTCATTTCAAGGATCTTCCAATTCCTTGTTATCTCCGGTCCTTCTACTGTATTCTACTGACCGCACTATGTACCTCCACTAATCAAACATAGTTCCGGCCGTGCACACCCTAATGTATTGACAACCATGTCTGCAGTAATTCCATATGTTTGTTTATGCTCTTACAGAAGTTAATGACTCACTTTGTCTCGTAAGTTGTCCTCTTTAGGTTCGTCTGTTCCAACGGTCTACGCTTATGCGCTATTTATGTAGTGGTTATGTAATATTAGCAGTGAAATTTTGATGAGAATGAAGAGCCATATTAATGAAATTAGAGATCATTGTTCGTTAACTCTTAGCCTAACTGTACGTCTTGCATGTTTCAATTGTTGCCCGAGTCCTATTACATTTGAAAGGCAATAATTTCGATGTTTATGAAATTTTTATTCAACTTGCAATTTTCACAGAATCTGAAAATTTTTCGAATTTCTTAAGTCTTAGTAAAAAAAGAATAAATCATTTTTAATACTTTGAAAAAAATCTATTATTAACTATTTACAGGTATATACATTATTTTAAAGTGAAGGATACTTCATTTTCCATGAAATCAATTGTTTCGAAATTTAATAAACTTTCAATTATTTGATTTTCATTCAATTCCCTTCCATCATTTAAGTAACTTTTAAAGTCAAACCCAACCAATGCTGCTCCATACTTATCGTTCAATAGTTCGCGTATTAATACTTTGAATTTAATATCACCATACTTTGAATAATGTTTAAGGAACATTCCTAACCAGTATCTTTCACTTATCTTAGCCAATTGTTTATTGATCAATTCTTTGGTCTGTAAATGATTGATCAATGGACTTAACTTAATATAAGGTTTACCTTGTTGGAAATATGCTTGAAAGTTCCATTGATTAAGCATATCACTATACCTTCTCAATGGAGAAGTAATCTGTGAATAACCATCAAGTCCTAAAGATTGATGTCCCAAATTTTCAATACTTAATTTTGCACTACTCATAAATCTAAAAATATTCATCATATCTTGATAACTGTCACTAGCTTGACGAATTTGTTCCAAAATATTCGGTGATATTTTCATTACTTGGTTTCTATAAACTATTGGAACATTTAATTCTTGAGCTAATAAGCTGGTTAAATGGTTCAGAATTATCATAAGTTCACTGACCAATAATTGTGATTTAGGTGCCTTTTCTAATTTCAAGGTTATAGTCATGCCATTGAATGATAACTTATACCCATCAGGTTCAGATATTAATCCTTCGGTACATTTACTGTCTTTATTGACTTTAACACTCATTCTACTAAAGTTTAAATCATTGGCTCCATTGTTCATTCTATTAACCTTTAATTTCTCAGATAATTGATGGAGAAGATTCAAACATTGTGAATGTTCATCTTCTTGTCCATTCAATATATCACTGACTTTATCATAAGTATATCCTTTAGGTAAATTCTTGGCATTATAAAATTTGATCCTTTTATTAGCCTTAATGGTAGAATATATCACTTCTTCACTCATAGATTGGAACTTTTCCGGTATATCAAATTCAATAGTGAATGTCCTAGCTTGATTATTTAAACCAAATTTTTCTGATATAAAATCAGGTAACATTTTTATAGGTCCTTCAGGTAAATAAGAAGTAACACTCTTATCAAATGCTAACGAACTAACACGTGAGTCGTATTTAATGAATGATGATGGATTGGCTATATGAACCCCAACAGTATAAACGTCATTATTTTTATGAATAGAGATACCATCATCAATTTCATGTGCATCTGGTGAATCAATACAAAAGATTGGATGATTGAAATCTTCTCTTTGATTTTCAACAGGATCTTTATCATAAAATTCTTGAACTTTGAATTTGAATTCAGAAAAGTTGGTATCTGGGCTTTCAGTAGTTTGTGATTGGGTTATTGGCAGCTCTTTGGTTATTGGCAGCTCTTTGGTTATTGGCAGCTCTTTGGTTATTGGCAGCTCTTTGGTTATTGGCAGCTCTTTGGTTATTGGCAGCTCTTTGGTTATTGGCAGCTCTTTGGTTATTGGCAATTCTTTGGTCAGAATTTCAGCCTCCTTCATTAATTCATTCAAATACTTAAAGTAAACTAAAGTATCCTTACTCTTCTCATATTCTAAACCTGTAGCCCATATAGAAGGATCTTCAAAATTGACCTCTTCAAGTAATTGTAAGATATCATAACATTTAGATTTCCCATAATCATAAGCATAATTATTAGGTAAGTTTAATTTATTATCCACTTGTCTAATAATTGAAGATACCATTGATTGTAAATCAGAATCTTTGATATTACCAATAATGAAATCTTTCAAAAGATTAATAGTGGCAGCGTAGTAGTCACGGTTAACTGGAGATTCGATTCCATTAATCTTATCAATCATATACTCAACAATATCTTGTGAGTTCTCTTTCAAATATGAGTATAATTCATCTTT
This sequence comes from Yamadazyma lessepsii, assembly GCA_030563485.1. Lineage (NCBI taxonomy): Eukaryota > Fungi > Ascomycota > Pichiomycetes > Serinales > Debaryomycetaceae > Yamadazyma > Yamadazyma lessepsii. The sequence continues at coordinate 83,272 of JAJMJG010000028.1, read as the reverse complement.
AGATATTCTATTAGAGAATGGTAACACTATGAGACTTGTTACAGGGTTTCGTGAATTTTGCTCATTGATTTTCCATAACCTATTTTGTTTCTTTATGGCTAATAAAACTGCAAAATATTTCGATATAGGATATTCAGCAGTTTCAATTTCTTCAACCATTTCAGTTGTTTGTTGTTGGAGAATTGCTTCACTTAAAGGTTTGATTTCCTTACGTTTGAACTTCTGAATTGATACTAATTTTTCAGTCTCTAGAAGATGTAATATACTGAAGATGGATACAATTCTAGGTTTGGTGATAATTCCTTCATCAGTAAATTGTAAAACTCTATGTAAGGTTTCTAATTTAGTACAATATTCTTTGTAATAGTTCATACTAGCTATACTCAATCTTACTAAATGTTTTGAATATAAATCTCGGGCTGGTTGTGGTACAATGAACGTTTTAATATCAGAGTTTTTAAGTGATTTGGATGAAACTTCTGAATCTATGAAATCCACCTCTCCATTATTACCTTTATGGGTCTTTTCAGTAATTCCAATAGGTGCATAGCCTGTCTTAGGCTCTTCCATAACAAAACTTTTAACTATATGACTGAAAGATGGCGATACTACTGAAGGAATTCTAACCTTTATAATGGAACTAGGTGCAAATATAATTCTTCCATGACTATTAATAAAAGTGTAATCACTCGATGCTAAATCTTTGGGTGTATCTGTTATTAAATAAAATTCAGTATCTTCGTCTTTAATTGTAACTAAATCTCCTACACTTATAGGCTGTACTATTCTTGAAGTAGAAATATTACCCTGTTTGAAGAACTTATCAAACTGTTCTACTGCTGATTTGACATGTCTTGAATCTTTATATTTGGGTATTTTTCGAATATTATTAAGGAAATTTCTTTGCCATTGTTTGCTTATATCAGTGAATCTGGCCTTCATTCTACTATCTTGTCTAGTAGTAATAATATCATAAAGTTGTTTATTAGATAAGCTTAAATCCAAGCTTTGATTCTCTAAATCCACATATTGAATAGGTTTTGACGTAGAACTTCTTATAAGGTCAGATGTTTCTTTTCTAGTACTTTCATCAATATTTAAATCTTTAGAATTGTCTTTCTTTGTGAGTTTTGGTGATGTATTTCCGAGGTTCTTAAGTCTATGATTGCCAAATTTCTCTTTATTTATACTTTTTGAAGTAATTTGCTTGGTACTAAATGCTCTATAAGCCAACTTATATCGTATTGGAGATAATGGCTTTAGACCCTTAAACATTAATGTCATCGCGGTCAATGGCGCTGTAATCGCGATCAAATGGCGATGTACTCTAGCGAGGTTGCGATAGTACGCACAACGACGTACACCCATTACCAATAAGTGATAACAGTGATTCTATGGAAATTTACAAAAAATACCTTATCTTATAAATAATATTATACATATAAACTCTAATATACAATAAACCGAGTAAGTAACCCAAAAAGGAAATAATGCCATCATACAACTATAAAGCTGAAACAACAGATGTACCATCTTGAAACCTCGTTCTAAATACCCTGTTAGCATTAGTAAACATCCCTTCCTTTAATGAAACGATAATAAATTGTGAACCCTTGAACCTTGTCTTAATTAAGTGCCCAATATTCTGAGTGTGTGATAAATCTAAAGCAGCATCAACTTCATCTAAGATATACATTGGTGCTGGTTTGAATTGTAAAAGTGCCATAATTAAAGATAAGGCAATCAATGATCTTTGACCTCCTGATAATTCAACCAAACTTTCCTTCCATACCGGTCCTAATTTTACTTTAACTTCTAAACCTTTAGTTACATCCATTGGATTTATTGGCACTAACTTAGCAAATGATCCCGGTAATAAATCAGAGAAAATCCCACCAAAATCAAGACTAACTTTGGAATATGTAGTATTTAAGGTATTACGCTTATAACCATTCAATTTCTCAATCGTATTGTTGATCTTGGATTTATCCTTTTCAATGGTTTTAATCATACCTCTTAAACTTGTTTCTTTCTTCTCTACATTATCAATCATATTCATAATATTAGTATTAACTTTACGTTTCATTTCGTTGAATTTCTCTTGCAAGATATTAATTTGATTAGCATTCTCTTCAATATTGAAATTTGGATATTCTTGCAATAAATTATTCACAATATTTGAATCAGTTACCCAGTCGAAATTAGTTATCAATTCATCTAATTTCTCTTTATATAACTTGGTTTTAGATTGAATTTTCTCCAATTCATGGGTTAATTTCTGTATGGCTAATTTGTCTTCATTCAATTTATCTTCCTTACGTTTAATAACGTCATTTAATTCATTGATCTCTTCATTCAATCCGATTAAATTAGCCTTTTCTTCATCTAATTGTAATTTTATATGGGATAATTTCTCATTAGTTTCATTAATATGATTATGGGATTGCTCAATTTGTTTCTTATAATCATTCATAGCTATTTGCTGTTGATCTAACAGTTCTTTACTTGCTTCTAGTTCACTTTTACGTTGTTCAGTTTCAACCATTATGTTTTGAAATAAATCCTCTTTAGCTTTGATTTCCTCTTCTTTATCAACCAATTGGTTTCTCAATTGGTTAACTTCCTTTTCTAATTGTTTCAATTTTGATCCCTTATTGGTATTGAATTCTTTAATATCATTTTCAATCATTTTCATCTGTTGTTTCAATTCATCAACCTTTATATTTGAATCCTCAACTTGTGTAGTCAATTCTTTAATTTCATCTTGTTTACGTTCATATTCCTTGACAATTATAGTAGCTTGGTTATTCTCCAATTTTCTATTCAAGATATTTAATTCTTGTTTCTTATGATCAAGTTCAGTTTGTAAACCTCTTGTTTTACCATTCAATTCATTAAAATGATGTAATTCTTTTCTTATAGCATTAAGCTCTACATTTAAAACACTGATTTCTTCTTGGATTTTATTATATTTTTGCATGGTGATTAATAAACTAGAGGTGTTCTTACGTGAACCACCAGCCAAATTTCCTTCTGGGTCATATATATCCCCTTCTAAGGTAATAGATCTTGACCTTATCTTTGGATCAAATGTTATGGTCTTAGCTACTTCAGGAGAATCACAAATAAATGTATTTCCAAAGATATACTTCATGGCTTTATCAAGATTAGAGTCAAAATCAATTAAATCAATTGCTATTTCAACTTGTCCTGGTCTTAAACCTTTGGCATACTTAACGGTTTGTCCATCAACTGATCTGGAACTAATTTTATCCAAAGGAATTATAGTAACTCTTTTCCTTAACCTTCCATTTTCCAACAACTGTGATGCCACTTCACTGTTATCAACAATAACATTATACAATCTACCTCCAGCACATATTTGTAAAGCCATCGCTTTATTATTATGTTGTTCTTGTAAACTGAACAATTGAATAGCACTTCCTTTAACACTTGAGGTATCAAATCCATTGTAAGGTGAAGAATATTGGAACTCAACATTACCAACTTCCCTTTTTAAATAATCCAATTGGGTATTAAGTTTATTCAACTGATTATTAAGTGAAGTTTCTTGTTGTCTTAATTCTTGCACTCTGGTTGGGTTATAACCAATGTCGATTAGTTTCTTCTCTTTAAATTCCACTTCTTCATTTAATTTCTCAACACCTTTCATTAAAGTATCGTACTCTGATCTAGCTGCCTTTAATTTTGTTTCATCTTCTTGTAATTGTTTATTCAAATGATTGATTTTGATATTCGACAGTTGTATGAATGTTTCAGTTTCATTAAGAGTATCTTTAACTTCTTTTAATTGTGACATATAACCTCCAGATGCCCCACCTTTGGTAGAAATACCCGTAGTTAAAGATGATAATAATTCTTCCTTTTTATTGAAATCATCTTTCAATGCATTCAATTCTTGTTTGGAGATTTTAAATTCAGCCTCATTAGTAGAATAAGCTTCAGATCCATTATCTATCAAATCTTGTAAATTTTTCATTTGGGTGGAGATCTTTTTATACTTTTTATCTTCATCTTTTAAATTATCTTTGGTTAATTCTAATGACGTAGTTACTCTGGTTAATTCTTCAGTCAAATCATTTTCAAGAGATTCCAATTCATTGATCTTCCCATCTTTTTTCAATTCTTGTTCTCTTTGTAATTTGACTTGTTGTAAGTCTTGATTCAAATGATTGATTTCCCCTTCGATTAATTCAATATTAACATTCAAATCGTTCATTATAGATTCTTTTTCATTCAACAAACTCAGATATTCATCAAATTTGTCACTATATTGCACATAACTATGAGCTGATAAAACTCTTGATAAATTTTCTAAATCAGTTTGAGTTTGTTGATATTCAAGAAATGTTCTTTTCTGAGATCTTAATTTTTCTAATTTTGGTTCAATTTCTTCTTGTAATAAGTTTCGTATTTCAACTAATTTAGCTTCCTTTTTAGCCATAGTTCTTTGAGCTTTTTCTTTACGTTCTTCAAACGTTCTTGTACCTGCAGCTTCCTCAATTAAAGATAAGATTTCTAAAGGTTTCATATTCAATACTTTAGTGATTTTACCTTGCATGATTAAGAAATTCGGGTTATTTATGTTTAACTGAACTGATTGAAATAGATTTAACACCGTTTGTTGTTGTGCTTTATGACCATTGACTAAATATTTAGACGTGCCTCCTAGGATGATTTGTCTAGTAACACTTATTTTTGGACATGTTTCAAACCCAATAGGGGACTTTGATATTTCACTATTATCAAATACAATAGTAACACTTGCTTTCGTTACACCAGCTTGACCTCTTTTATAAATCAAATCCTGTAGATTTGATGCTCTTACTGTTGACATAGATGCTATACCTAACACAAAACATATGGCATCTAAAATGTTGGATTTTCCCGAACCATTTAACCCCGTGATAGCATTAAATTGTGAATCCCATCCCGATATCACAGTACGAACTGCATAGGATTTAAACCCATCAATAATTAACTCTTCAACTTTCATGGAGTTGATTTAGTTTTGTTTACTCAAACGCGAAATCATAGGAGGTAGTTCGTGACTCAATTTTTTGGGGTCTACAGATGGTAATAAAGAGATAACCACAAAATCAAATTCGGAATCCAATCAGAAAGATTTCCATCATTGATTATTAGCTCATGTCCTTTTTTATATTAGTAGTGCCTTCAATTAGAAAAGAAATTTAAGTTCGTAATTTACGAGGTGAATGCGAACTCCAGTCACATAGTTTAGAGTTAACCTATACAATGGAAGAACTCAATTCTAATAAAGATGGACCGGAAGTTACCGCTCTGAGTAGCCATGTAAGGTTAATATCAGTACCATTCAAAGAGGCAGCTTTAGACTCACCGAGTTTCCGGGCTTCAATCAATCATTTAGATCATCAATTAACTAATATTGCACAATGGTTACCAGCATTATATAGTTCCGTTAATAAGTTACCCAGAAAAGTCGAAGACATTAAAGCTTATTTTGCTTCGTTTATTGAACATTTAAGTCCTGGGTTTGTACAAGATGGGATAATTGACCAAGAAGTCACGGTGCCTTTGCTTAAGGAATTTTCAGATGCCAATAAGAAGTTATTTCATATATGTATGGAATTAATTACATACAATCCCGAGAAAGTTAGTAAGATTATTAAAGATTTCAATTCAGATTATAACAAGTATCTAAGTACGAAATCAGAATTCGACGTTTTACAGAAAAAATATGACCAATATTTAAGTATATACATGTCAAGTCCTAAGATTAAGAATCCAGAAATGGCAATTGAAGACGCTTTACAATTACTTAGTTGTAGGAAAAGTTATTTACATGCATCTTTGGATTTAGTGATTATAACTAATAACATTTCCAGTGTGTTGGATATTGAATTTGCAACTTTAGCTTCGTCTGGTTGGAGTAGAAATGTTAATGTAGATCCAACCGGTGGAGTATTGAGAAGTTTCGAAAAGGAATCCTTCAAAATCTTACGTGCTAAAACTTGGTATATAGCTTATGCAGACGCTATGAAACTGTTGGAAAATGATGTGAAGTTAGCTCGTAATCAAGTAGAATCAAGTACAATTGAATTATTTGAACCTTCAAGAGATCCAAAAGATTATAAATCTTCTTTAATAAATAGTCACAGTTTAGAAGATATTGAAGAACATGCTTATGAAAAGCATGGTTATCTTTTGATGAAAACTTATGTTAATTCTTCACCTAAACCAGTGTGGGTGAAAAGATGGGCATTCATTAAGAATGGATTATTTGGTCTTTTAATACTTAGTCCTTCAAAAACTTTTGTTCAAGAAACTGATAAGATTGGTATATTGACCATGAATATAAGATATGCGGCTCAAGAAGAAAGAAGGTTTTGTATTGAAATCAAAACCATTGATTTTAGTATAATCTTTCAAGCTGAAAGTTTATTAGAGCTTAAATCTTGGTTGAAAGTGTTTAACAATGAAAAGGATAGATTATCACAGAATACCAATCTGCTTGATTATAAAATTGCTAGTTCAAGGTACCCACCTTTAATAACTGAATTTGCTTCAACGATTGATACAATTGTTGATAGACAATTGACCAATACTAAAGTCAGAAATTCTGATGGTAGAATTATATCTTCTACTACTTTGTCCACACAAATTCAAGCTAATGAAAAGTATTTTCAAGAAAATATTTATGCCAGAATTCCGTCAATTAGACCACCTTTAATTACCAGTAATACCAAAACTGCCATTATTGCTTATGCAGTTGCTGTAACAACAGCCTTACCTACCGCATTAACTGCTAATATTTGGGGAAGTGTAAATTGGGGACTTTATTACATGCAACAGACAAAAGATAAATTCAATAAAGAAACTATACCCAATTATAGACAATTAGAAGAGGATAGTAAGAATGATACTTCAATCTTCGAGAGAAAGTTACCTATAGAATACCCTGATAGTCTAGTATCTTTAGATACAGAAATGAGAGCCACTTTTGAAAGTAGTATAGATGGTAATGAAATTTGTTTAATATCATTTGTTGGGTTATGGTCGCCAAACACTGATCGTGAATTAAGTTGTAGAATATTTATAACCAATAAGAGTGTATTATTATGTAACAGAGCAATAGGGTTCACATCATTATTTAAAGCGCCAATATCACGTCTTATGTCAGTTGGAAGTGTTAAGGGCCAAGATTTTGATTACTTAGTTATGAATTTCCTTAAAGATAGTGTTAAATTGAAAGTATTTATGGAGTCAGGACCTTTAGTCCATCAAAAATTAGCATTTATAATTCAAAATAGATTAGATGATAAACCTAAGAAAGTAGCAGAAGTGTTGAACATTTTATCACAAATCGAAGAAGACTTTACTGGTTATGACAAACCTTTTGAACATATAACCAAAAATGTTAGTTCTACAAATACAAATTCTATAATTCATACCAATCAGACGAGTCCCAATTCTTTACCATTGACATTAACAGGCAAAGAACCATTAATATCTATTCATGATTATACTATTCCTGCTAAAGCGATGTTTCATGTTTTATTGGGGGATGGTTCAAGTTTTATAAAACAATTGGATGGATTCGAAGAACTTGGTATGCAGAAGAAATTATGGAGTAAATTACCTGATGGAAGGTTAGTTAAATCAATTATAGCACAATTCACTCGAGGAACACCTAAATGTCAAGCGGTTTTAGCAACAGTTGTAATTGAACAAATGGTGGAAAATGAATATTATAATATAACCTTTACCAGGAAATGGTATACATTTTTTGGATCAAAGTTTGCTGCTCATTATAGGGTTATTATAAGGAACTCTAATACTGAAAGTTGTAGATTAAGTATCCATGCGTCAATTAATTTTGCATCAAAGAAGCTTAGCTACTTTATGGCTAGACAAATATTCGAAAGATTCCAACAACAAGCTATAGCATCATATCATTTAAGATTAAAGGAAGTTTGTAAAGAATTAGGACATGATGCACCATTACCAAGAGCAATATATCTTTATGGTAGATTAACCCAAACATCAAAGTTGGAACCGAAACCAGAAGCACCAATATGTGAATTAGGTACGAGGTTAGCTATTCATCATTATGTAATAGATCCATTTTTATTCATGGTGAGTTTCTGTATATCATGTTGTGGAGTATCATATAGGAAATTTGTGGCATATGTTAGACAAATAACAGCACAAAGACTTTTATTAGCTATAATTGTTGGATTAGGATTATCTAATTTATTCTTATTAACAAAGACAAACAAATCATATTGGGAGAGTTATAGAGCATATCATGATGCAGATAAAATGTTTAATAGTGAACCACAAATGTTACAAAGAGCAGTATACTTGAAAGATTTACATGAAATCACAAAATTCAGTATAAGTCAATATGATATCACCGAAAAGCAATTTACAGTGAAAGGGGTTAATGATAATAATGATACTAAGATAATTGAAACATTTAAGAATAGTTCTTTCATTAAGAATTATGATACACCGGTGGATTGGGATCAAGAATATATGGATTTGGCATTAAGAGAAGTAGCAATTGGGTTAAGGAAATCATTCCAGGAAATTGGTATAAAAAGACATAAGTTATTAATAGAGTTTAGTATTTTAAATCAGATGGAAATTGAAGTAGCTAAAGCTGAGTGGAGGAATTGGTTAATGAGTGAATTACAGAGATGTTCATTAATACAAAGTAATCATTTTAAACAAATAATCAATGAGACTAAGGATATAAATTCTAGTCAAGTTGAAGAGGGATTAAGTTATGTTAAGGAATATTGTAGTAATTGTGCCAAAGAATTTGCTAGTTTAGATCTTTTGTGAGCTTTGTGAAGCTTTTTGATCTTTTGTGAGCTTTGTGATCTTTTGTGAGCTTTGTGATCTTTTGTGATCTTTTATAGGTAATTTTGTAGGTTAAAATTTATAAGGGTTAGTTTTTATTTTGTGAGGGAGTTTCTTTGTGGGTTGTGGTAGGAGGTGAGATGGTTATAGGAGGTTGGAGGGTTGAGATGGTAGTACGAGTGAGATGGTAGTACGAGTGAGATGGTAGTACGAGTGAGATGGTAGTACGAGTGAGATGGTAGTACGAGTGAGATGGTAGTACGAGTGAGATGGTAGTACGAGTGAGATGGTCGTACGAGCTAAAATAGTACGAGATGAAGGTGAATTTATACGACGTGGATTTATACGACCATACAAAACCTAATATAAAGTATTTCTATAAACTTAAAGTTCCCCTGAATTAATTATCCCTTAATCCGTATCCAAAACAACCCTAAGACCCTTAAAACTCTTCACCTTTAACACCTTAACACCCTCAATACCCCAACACCAACAACCAATACCTTCAGTATATTTAAACTTTCTCATTCTCATTCCTAACCCCTCATACAAAGGGTTCATATTATGACATTAACTTCCACGGTTCCGTGTTTGACAGCTTCAAACCAATTTTTTCATAATACATATAAGGTACCCTCATTCGAAAATAATTCAACTCTTTATGATGTTAATTGTTTAACCCTGAGTAGTTCTATTGATAGTATATGTAATCATTCAAAAACTGGGTTCCAATATTGGTCTAAATTAAAGTTTAACGAGAGAATCGAAATTCTAAAACAGGTAATTATTAAACTTAAAGAACACAAAAGTGACTTGATTCAACTGTTAGATGAAATAAGTCTTCCGGAATGGTTTTGTGAATTTAACGCTAATAATGTTATAACTCAATTAACCGAATATATAAGTCTTATTTCAAACCCTCAAGGAAAGATAATTAACACCAATAATGATTTTGCAATGACAGTTAGATGTCCTATTGGTCCTGTTTTGGCTATTGCTCCATGGAATGCCCCGGGAGTCTTATCAGGTAGAGCAATATCTGCTCCTTTAGCCGCTGGCTGTTCAGTAATTATAAAGACCAATGAATTATCAGCCAGATGTACTTATTTGATTGTTAAATGTTTCCATGAAGGTGGTGTGCCTTTAGATGTATTACAAATGGTTAATGTGAAACCTGAAGATAATAAATATATCGTTCAGGAGTTTATAAAGAATAAACATATTAAGAAAATAAGTTTTACAGGTTCATCTAAAACTGGAAGTGAAATCGCAAGTTTTGCTGGTCAATATTTAAAACCTTGTTTATTGGAATTGGGTGGTAAAAACTGTTCAATAATTGAACCAGATGCTAATATACCTAAATCTATGGATCTGACATTATTTGGATCTTGGGCTCATAAAGGTCAAATATGTATGTCAACTGATAATATCTTTGTTCATGAAACGATATATGAAGAAGTAGTAGAATACCTAAAGACTTCAGGTCAACTATTTTCGGAAAGTAAAGATTTTCTAATTCAACAAAGAATCCCAAGTTATAGAAATACCATAAATCAATTAGTCAATCAAGCATTAGAAGATGGTGCATCAATTTTAGTTGGTTCATTATCTGGAAAAGGTGAATATAATGCAATAACACCTTTGATATTAGAAAATGTTAACCCTAAACTGGAAATTAATACAACTGAAATATTTGGACCGGTGGCTTGTTTATATAAGTATAGAGATGTTGAAGAACTCATAGAGGAAATAAATGATGGAGAGTATGGATTAAAAACATCCATTTGGTCAAAGGATGTGTTTAGGGCCCAGAAGTTAGCATTAAAGATTGAAACTGGTGGTGTACATATAAATAGTTCAACTATTTATGATGAGGCAACTGCTCCTCATGGAGGTGTTAAATCAAGTGGATATGGAAGATTTAATAGTGTATGGGGTATTGAAGAATTTTCTTATATAAAGGTTATAACTGCTGATGAGTAGGGGTTTATATAAAGGTTATAAATCTTGAATAGGGGTTTATATAAAGGTTATAACTGTTGATGAACGGGGTTTTGATTTTTATTTAAGATATAATATGGATAATAGAATATGTATATAGTTAATGATTTCCAACAATATAACGCAGTCACTAATCTTATTTAAAATAACTCAAAAGTGATCCTAATAGTACCAAATAGCCCAATAAGGAGCCTGATAGTAAATATAACCCAATGGTGATCCGAAAAGCATCAAATAGCATCAAATGGCCCAATACTAAACCCAATAGTAAATATAACCTAATGCTATGCCCAATAGTAAATTTAACCTAATACTAAACCCAATAGTAAATATATAAATCAACATGAAAAATCTAAAACCCTCTGGTAGATAAATTCTCCACTAAATGGGAATAAAAAGCTAATGCATTAAATTGTGGTCTTTTAGTCGTAAGTACATCAATCAATGTCCTTACTCTATTAGTCCAATTAATCAAATCTAAATGATCAACCCCCTCTAAAGTTCCTAAATATTCACCCCACTTAGCACTTTCAACACTCACAAGACCATCATTATCATAACTTGAATTAGTATGATGTATTCTATTGTTATATTGAATTTCTCGTTTAAGTATTAAATGAGGATAATAAAATACGTTATACCATGTTGGATTAAATCTTGCACCATATGAAAAGTATGCTACATTCGAATCGTCCTGTACTTGTTTATTAAAATCCTTCATAAAAGTTGTGGTCAATTGCGGTACTGCTTTTGAAACCAATAAACGGAATTTATTATTCCGTATAACAAAATCTGCAACTTCTGAGCCATGATGTGGTGTTGATACTGTTGTTAAAGATGCAACTTCATAATGTTTACTCTTATATTTTGATATTAAATATCTCGAATCCAATCCTCCCATAGAATGAGCAACTAAATTAAGCTTGACTGGTTTCTCATTAGCTCTGAATTGTCTGTTAAGATAGTTGTGGAGATCATTTGCACGTTCATCAATGGTTCCAAACAGTGGTACTTTACTTATATAAACATCACAACCCAATTGTTCCAAGTATTCTTGGATTCCATACCAATAATCAATTTTAATTAGTCCATCTTTAATGACTTTCTTCATAGTTCTTTTCCGCCAAAATTGTGGTCTTGGTAGAAAGATCATACTATCAAACCCAGATAGACCATGACACAAAACTATAGGATTCTTTGTCGGCTTATAACCGGTTTGAAGTTTGTGGAATGTCAAAAACTCAGGCTTAACATGCAAGTTTCGTATAAACATGCTCGCTTTGAGTAAAATGCAGCACTGAAATTTACAGTATACATGGATATTATTGCCGAGGTTACATGAATTAGTTTCATAGAGTTAAATAAGAAGAGATACGATATCAGGTAAGAATAATAGCTCAATCCGATGACAAGAAAGTAAATAGGTAGGTACCTCAGATATGAACTCAAATATGAACCGAGTTCCGAGAATTTCATTTTCATACATTAACTAAAATTATTAATATGAACATTCCCAAACCTTTTCCTTTCTAAATAAAAATTACAACATCAACACTAATTATTAGCATCATTACTAGTTAAGTCATTCCAAGATGGATCAACTAAATCTTTTTTATGTTCAAGCATAGCTCTATATGAGGTTTTGATAGTACCTTCACTAACACCAGTTTTGTCAGCAATTTTAGAAGATTGTAAATCAGCACCAAATATAAGGTTAGCCATATAAATAACAGTTGCAGCAATAGTAGTTGGTGATCTACCTGCTAAAACACCAAGTTCGGTACAACGTCTTGCAATATATTCTGCAGCATTGGTAATTTGAGTAGATAACCCCAAGTTTGAACAACATCTTCTGATTAAATCTTCAGCAGATGTTTGGGTAGTTTGCATGTTATCCTCAATTAAAGCAAAAGCGTTAGGACTTTGTGCATTCTTCTCTTGAATTAAAGTATTCATGATTTTGAAAACCTTACCAATTTCTTTCTTTGGAACATTAGTCAAAGCCCAAATTTCTTTAAAAGATCTTGGAACTTTTGCCTTTCTACAACCAATGAAAATAGACGCAGCCATAATAGATTCTTGAGATTTCCCTCTTAAAGGTCTTTCTTCATAAACCAATTTATACACCTCTTTTGCACCATCTTGAACAATTTTTGGTAATTGATAACCATCACACATTTGAGATATCTTAGCAAATGCTGCAACTAAATGATTATCTTTTCTATCAACAAATGATTTTTGTTGAGCTCTATGTAATTCTCTACCAATTTTCATACTATCTGGAGAAGAAGATATCATAGTAGATAAGTTTTCATGATCTAATAATGGATTACCTGCATCACCCACACGTGAAGGATCATCACCATTTTGATCATCATTACTAAAAGTTCTCCATTCTGATCTTGTATCGACCACTCTATCACTAAGTACTAAACCACAAGTTCCACAAACAATATCTCCCTCACTAAATCTTTCAATCAAGTCTGGAGGATATGTCTTACAATCTGGACATGCAAGTGTAATGTTTAAATTTGGACCGGTGAATGGTTCATCAACTGTTGTAGTCTGAACACTCATGTTTGTGTAGTTGGCTGGTTGCTTATTAATAGTATTGAACAATCACTAAAACTGTATAGCTAACTTCTAAAGTACACTAAACCACACTTATCTATAAAGCCTACTAAAGTTAATTAGTCTCTCTATATATGATAGATATATCCAGATTCCTTGGTGATGTATTCTAAACTAATAGAATACTAAAGATGGCGTCAAGGATAAAAAATTTTCGAGGGTTTGGAGTTAGTGTTAAATCCGCACTAAAAAAGTTTATTGGTAGCTACACTACTGTATATATTTATTTAGTTTTTAGATTTTTTATTATTACCATTAGATTCGGTTAATTTTCGTTTTTTACTTTGTTCTTCGTCTTTTTGGTCTTTATCATCATCGTCTTGTTCCTCTCCCTCATCTTCCTCATCATCCAAGTCTAACTCTTCAGGATCTGAAGTATCATTATCATTCTCATCAGCACCAGGTAACGCTTCAGTATAATACTTAACAGCATATGGAAATAAATCTTCAATTATTAATCTTGTTAAATCTTCACCATTTCTGAATTCTTTACCAGGTTTTTCACCTGTCCAATAAAACCACAGAAAGAAAGATTTCATACCTAATCTATATTGTTTCTTCTCATCACTATTGAGGCTTCTATTTTCATCTTTAGCAGTTTGCTTAAGAAGTTTTGGATTAATCAGATCTAACTCTTGTGGCCATTCAACATCCACGGATTCAGATATGATTTTTTCTTCACCATCTTCAACTAAAACTTGGAAATCTTTAGTAATTGTTTGATTTGGTATTAACAGTTTATCATTAAAAGTTATAGTTATTGAAAAATCTTTAGGATTCTTTGGTTCTTCTTTGACAATCTTATAATTTACATAGATATCTTCAATTGCTTCAAGATATTTCAAATCTTCTACACTTATATAATCAGAAAAGTCATCATTTTCTGCTAAGATTATATACCAAAACTTTGGTATATTAATTAAGATAGTTCTTCTTTTTTCAAATATTGATTGAGTTTGTTTAATTCTGAATATTTCGGCTTCCCTTTCAGCCTTATCCATTTCTCTTTCACATTCAGCTAATTGAATTAGATTTTGATCAATATTTTCATCCATTTTAGTATGAGGTGAGAATTGAATGCGATGAAGTTGAGTATTGAGATATCAGGTGCACGGGTGGAGTTTATATGAAAGGTAGATGGATTTAATGAAAAGTTTGAAAATAAGTGGATTGAGTTGTATAATAGAATTATTAATAATATAGAGGATTTAAAGATTGAAAGAAATATTAATTGAAAGAAATGCTTTTATATTTTTTTGCTACACCAGTACACCATAGTATAATTAAGATCAATAACCATTAAGACAGTCCTCAATGATAATAAACCTATTTGATCTCTTCTGTAGTTACAACGCTATTCAAGTTCAACTTTAATACTTGGCTTTAATCTCTTCTGTGGTTGCAACACATTCAAGTTCAACTTTAATACTTGGATTAGGAAATTTAACAATGATACATGATCTAGCAGGTTTACCAGTAAAATAAGTCTTATAAATAGCATTGATTTTAGCAGCATCATTACCATCACTAATGAATAATAAAACTTTAATAACTTTATCTAAAGATGATCCACTTGTCTCGAGAGTGGTTTGTAAGTTTTTAAAAGCGTTATGGGCTTGTTCTTCAACTGATTCAGGATAAATACCACCAGAATCACCCACGTTACCTGAGGTAAAAACTAAACCATTGATTTTGAAAGCAGCTGAGAGAAGTCCTTCAGACTTACCAACCATTGTGTTAGTGATTTGTTCTGCCATATTGTAAACTGTTGATAAAGTTGTTAATTGATTTTTAGCGGCTTCTTCCCTTTTTATGCATAAACCAATGTGCAGGATCACTGATAAGAGAAAATGGAAAAATAATTCAATGATTACTTGGGAAGCGGGAAATGAAGCAAAGAATTGCGGTAGTGTGGCGGTGAAATAATTGAATGGGGTGTATATTAAGTAATAAAACTTTTTATAAGGAAATCAAAAACAAAGACTCATCCTTATAGCGGAATTGAATTCCGTAAAGTCGGATTTTTCAGTACCTTTAACGAAATATGAAAATTTACGGTATCAGATTAGGAAATATAAAAACTGTAAATTCCATTACACTACCTTAATAGTTAAGATAACTTCAATATTACGACAATATGGAGAATTATCATTTACTTAGACGTAGTTTTAAATCTAAACCTCCAGTAGCAGTATCAGGAAAAGGTGCTTATCTAAATCTAGATAACGGTGAGAAAGTTATTGATGCATCGGGTGGTGCAGCCGTGCTTTCAATTGGCCATGGTAATGAAGAAGTAGCTGAAGCACTTAAAAACCAGGCATTAAAATTATGTTATGTCACACCTGCAAATTTCACAAATGAGCCAGCTGAGGAATTAGCTAATATTCTTATACCTAAAGAGTATGAGAATATGGGATACTCTAAAGTTATGTTCGTTAACTCAGGGTCTGAAGCTAATGAAAATGCTTATAAACTAGTAAGACAATATTATTATGATAAGAAGCAACAACAAAGAGTTAATGTGATTAATAGAAGTATGGCATATCATGGAAATACTATAATGACATTAGCACTATCAAATGTTCCTCATAGAAAAGCCCCCTATGATGATATATTACCCCATGATAAGTTTCATAAAGTTTCAACACCACATGCTACACACTTCAAATCAGAAAAGGAATCCGAACTAGAATACTCTAGAAGATTAATTGACGAGATGGATGCAAAATTCAAACAATTAGGACCAGAAACTGTGATGGCAGTTTGGTTCGAACCTATTTGTGGTACAACTACTGGTATAGCATTACCACCAAAAGGATACTTAAAAGGTGTTAAACAATTATGTGAAAAGTATGGTTCATTATTGGTGTATGATGAGGTTATTTGTGGCAGTGGTAGGGCTGGTAACTCTTTCTTTGCCTGGCAAAATTTAATAGATGAAGGTGATACATATCAAGACATTCAACCTGACATTATAACTATTGGAAAATCTCTTACTGGAGGTTATGCACCACTTTCAGGATTAATTATTCATGAGAAATTTATTGACAATTTTGTCACCAATTCTAAAACTTTTGTATCTGGTCATACGTTCCAAGCCCATGCCATTTCCTGTGCTGCTGGAGTAGCAGTTCAGAAATATATCAGAGAGAATGATCTTTTTACCAAAGTAGGTGAAAATGGTAAATTTTTGGGTGATTTATTGAAACAACTGTTAAAAGACATAAAGTGCGTTCTAGACATTAGAGGAATTGGATTCTTCTGGTCAGTAGAATTGGTGAAGGATCAATCTTCAAAGACACCATTTCCACTTGATTATGATTTTTCAAGTTTATGTTATAGGTGTATCTTGAGACATGGAACTTCAGTATACCCAGGACGTGGAAGTATTGATGGATATAGTGGATATTCATTTTTAGTATCTCCTCCTTTCAATACTGATATAGAGATGTTAAAGGATATTGTTAATGCGATTAAACTAGGTATCATTGATGCTCAAGCAATAGCTGAAAAAGATCTATCATGAACTAGATAAAGACTCAGTAAAGAATTGAAACAAATAATGTAACTTCTATTCATATCTATACACAATTTATTGAAAAACCTCAATAATCCCTAATTTCTTCTGACTCTCTTACTCATATCTGGTAATTTAACTGGAGCCTTCAAACTTGCTAATTTACTATTAGATATCAAACTCTTTGGAATACCTAAAGCCTCAGCTTGTCCTTGAGTTGCTGGTTTAACTATAGCACCCATAATTCTACACAAGTTTATCAATTTGGTTGGTTTTAAATTCAATTCATAACTTAATGGTTGGATTTCTATTAAGAAATTTTCGATATGGAACGTTAATGCAATAATATAACATAACAATTTATCTTCATTATGAGGATCTATGATAAATGACTTATCCTTAGATTTACCAAATCTAGTAGCTTTGGATATTGTGAAAGTTTCTAATAAATTGTTTATAATGGAATCAGATAATTGATGATTAAACTTAGTAGTTAATTGAAATTTATCCTTGATTCTTCTGTTGTGATAGATCCCAAGTAATATTGATAAATAATATAAAAGTTTTAATTTAGTTTCATCATTAGTTTCAATACGTTTTTGTAAAAATGGTGACTTATCAAATGGTAATAATTTAAGTCTTTCTTCAGATTCAGCTTCTAATAACGAGTGAACTCTAAGAGTGGTCCAATCAGCTTTTGGAATGATACTAGTAATAGAATAAACATCTTCAACTGAAGTAGCATCCAAATTAACTGGGGGAATAGGTCTTAAATCAGTTACTTGTTTCTCCATTTGTTTTTTAGTAGGGAATTCAGTAGTAGATGTCTTTACAGAATCAACAATATCAAGTTCAAGATCTTGTAATTTTTCAGAATCAATTCTATTTCTTTCCAAGTTAGTAATGGCACTCTTGGCTTTCTTAGTACCAAAAGCTTCACCTAAGGCATTTCTTTGTAAATTATTTCTAATACCACTTTGTTTGATTTTTGGTCCAGTATATTGTCTTTTAGATTTGGCTACAACTTTACCATGAACTAACGGTGCTTGATATAATTTTATACTTTGGTTTTCTTCATCATAAACTGCTACACAATAGGAATGTGAATCTTCTTCATCATTAGTACTAGCATTATATTCTAAAGTATCATTTTCTCCATGTAATTCATAAGATGATTTATTTTTGTGTTTGTATAAATCAAAGTTGGTTTCCGATGGAATATTAACCCCATTGAAAAACGATCCTACCACTATACTTGGATCTTGTTCATATGATTTGATAGATATTTCCCTGGCTTCTTCTGCTTTTCTCTTCATGTTAACTATGGGTGATTTTTTCTCATCTCATCGCTTGTTGGTTTTCGCACCCAATACCGTAGTAGGTACTAAGACGATGATATGATAAATTATTATGAGATTTTAGGAATACCTTTGGCTTGTTCAGAGTTACAAATAAAGGCAGCTTATAAGAATAAACTTTTATCAAATCATCCGGATAAATCTTCCAATACAAACACTGAAATCAATCTAATACAAGAAGCTTACAAAGTGTTAATCAATCCTGACACTAGAGCGGAATATGATACTTCTTTAGTAGAGCAAGTGAAACTACAGGGTACAAATTTGAATGGGGATGGTTTAGATATTTATAATTTATCAGATTTTGAATATGAAGATGATATATTTTATAAATCCTGTCCAAGGTGTCATAGTTTAAAAGCTATACAGTTAACTGAACAAGATCTTATAAACGGAGCAAAGAGTGATGATAATGAGTTTGAAATTATAGTTCAATGTAGTGATTGTAGTCTTTGGATCACTGTACAATATGAAGAGGAATAAATTGCTTCAATAAGGGGAAGGTATATAATAGGAAATGGAAATTACAAATCAAGTATAAATATCTATGTACAAATGCTAATTTCTATATAAATAATAATTTTTTAAATACCTCTATTCTCCTACATTTTCATTAATTTGAAATTTCTCCCACCCTTTTCAAATTTTCCATATTGATTCTGCTTTAAATACAGCATTTAATGCTTCTCCCATTACTTTAAAATCGGTCATTAAATTTACATGCCCCATACTGGTAGCAAACTTTCCTACTATTTGACCAGTTCCCGTGTCTTCGTTATAAGTTTGAAATCCTTTTCGTTCCGGCATTAACCACTTTTGATGCACAACCCCATCTCCATGGCCATAAAAGAAATGATAATAATTACCATCCTTAATATCTTGAATGTCACTTACATTCAGTCCTCTTACTGATGGAACTGTATTACCATACACAATGGCTAATGGAGGATAAGCAGATTCTAATTCTGGTTTATAATCCAAATTCAATATGAACTGTTTAGTTGATTTTAAAGTCTCCGTAAGGTAATTGTAAGCTTGTTCAAACAGAATACTAAACTTCTCTTCAAGTTCATTTTCAGGGGATACCTTATCAGGAGATTTCAAACTTCTTGATCTACCAGGTGGCGAGTTGATGGTTGGGGTTAATTCCGAGGCAGAATTCTCAATCAAAGTAGCTTTCTCTGTAGATTCAGCCGACTTAATAGGAGATATCAAACCATCATCAAAACTTTCAGCCTTTGGAGATAAAGGTTTCCTTAAAGGAGATCTAACTTTAATAGATCTTAATTTTGAACCCAAAGTATTCAAAGATAACCCAGCTTTCTTTAAAATACGATCTTTGGCCACCAAAGGATTTAAATTATACTCAACCCAAGTATCCGGATCAAATAAATCAAGAACAAATGGTTCATGCGTGTCTTGATTATAGAAAACTTTACCAGACAAAGGTAAGAAGTTAAAACTTGATCTCATCATGAAATTCGCTTCAGGAGTTAATATTTTATCCAGGAATAAAACAGAATCACCAAATCTTATTGGACCTAAAATATTTAAACATTCACTTGGAACACCAACATAAATTAAAGATCTAAACAATTTAGGATTTTTCTGTAATGCACTATGAGCTACCAATCCACCCATAGAATGAGCGATAACTAAAGTTGGTTTACCGGTGTCTTTATAAATTTTGGATAAGAAAGCAACCAATTGATCACTAACCAAGTCTCCACTTAATCTCCAATCATAACCAAACTCTTTAACATTGGTTTTACCATTATTAAGTTTCTTAATAAAAGTTTTACATAAATCAATAGGACCTATATTCTTTAACATCCCATCAGGATAAATATATTTAACAGCATTAATTTCATCCTCTTTGGTTGGACCTAAAAGTAAATTGATTTTACGTAAATGAAACCCTGCCTTTATGGGAACCCATATCCTTTTATTAGTCTTGGCGTCTCTTAAAATGCTTCCTCTATAACCGCCCATTATGACAATATTACCATCAATCCTTGAATAAATTGATTCATATTCAGGAACTTGTTCCTTTTGATTGGTCAAATTGATTGGTAATAAATCATTATATTTATTTGTAAGACTATGTTTAACAGCCCTAAGTCTCACATCATCACGGCCCTTAAACCTCTTAAAATAATCAGCCTCCTTTAATGTATTGATTGATTCTTGACGTTCTAACTTAAGTCTAATATCTTCTACAATAGGATCATCAGGAGTTGAATTGAAAAATGATGATATATAAGGGATCTTAAACCTAAAGTTCCTAGTGAAATTAAAATTACTTCCGAACGGTAATTGAAATGAGAAGATTCTCTTGGAGTTTAATTTACTACCTCCAACCAATGAATCGGCATCATTTCTGGATAATGTTCTTGTAGGTTTATTAACAACATCTTGATGTTTTATTTCAGTAGGTACATCGTCACTAAGTTCCACTATATCATCATCTTCCAATGCAAGATCAGAGTCATCACTGTCATCGGCTATAAGTACCAGATCCCTCATTACAGAATCATCGATGTCTGGGGATTTTGCTGTCAATTCTGGCGATTGTAGTATTATGGGATCCACTAAATCTTTCCGAGTATCATCCAGCAATTTGGGAACCTTATCACTTTGTTGTGTTGAAACATTATCCATAATGGTGTTCCGGTTGATTCAATCCACCAAGAGAAAACCGCATTAGCACACAACCGTGATCATTGATAATCAATTTCTAGGCACCTGACTTGCACATGACTTTATACCTGAAATTTGTTTTCGGCTTATAAGGATTAAAGTATTAGAATTTAACCTTAATAAATGTTAACTATCACGAAGAGTTTTTTTTATATATATGCGGTTGATTGTAATAACGGTATTACGGTATGTACGGAATAACATCCGTTGTGAATGGGCCCTGATGTTGCGACTTTGAAGTGTTAGTGGTATGGTTGTGTAATATGGAGAACATTATAATGACCTACAAGAGAATGACCCCATAAGAAAATGACTCAGATAGGCCCATTAGCCTTGTTCTATAAATAACCAAGAGAAAGGCTTTAAAATATATTTGGTTTGATTGGTGAGCACCTAAGGCCATAAAGTGGCTTTAAGCTTTTTGGATTGTTAATCCAAGGCAATTTATGTGGGAGTTACCAATTTAGTCATTGACAGCCAAAGTCTCCATGCGAGACATATGTTTCCGTGTCGTGTATCATGCACGGCGGAACAATTTGATGGACTCACGTTGAGGTAATAAATGATTTATTCCGATCTAGAACTCTTTAAATGATCTTTATATGGATGGGATAGTAAACTTCTGAAAAAATAGAATCAGTTATCGATGATTTATCCTTGTAAAAACCGTTTTCTGACATTTTTTGCCAATGTTAGATGCCTCATGTTTAAGCCCCTAAATTTGAAAGGTGGGTCCGCATGGGCCTCGAACGTGTGTAAAAATAACTTGACTACCACACATTATTTTCTTGTTATTATGTGATTCGTAATTAAATTATGGGCTTCATATAAAAGGGCTGTTGTTCCTTCCATGTGTTCCCCAAACAACTTTTGTTAGATTCCGTGCAAAATGTTTCTTATCATTTTCTTACTCTTTATGAATGCTTTAGCATACCCTGATGTAAATGTTGATTTAACACAATCATTGAACTTTAGAGTTATTAGTTCTAATGTTAGAGTTGACACTCACTCCAGGTTTTTCCATGAACATAAATGGACTAAAAGATCACCGGAATTAATTAATACCTTATTTAGACACACATCCGGTTTACCTACAATTATCGGATTACAAGAATTAAAGCATCACCAATTAAAAAACCTTATCCATGGGTTAAATGATCTTGAAAAAGAAACCGGATGTGGTAACACATGGTCTTACTATGGTATCGGAAGAGACGACGGGAATAAAAAGGGAGAATTTGCACCCATTTTTTATCAATCTAATAAATGGAGATTACTTAACACTACTACTAAATGGTTAAGTGAAACTCCGGATGAGCCATCTAAGTTTTGGAATGCTGCTTGTTATAGAATTGTTAGTTTTGCAACTCTTGAAAACCTTGAAACGGGGGTAAGGATCAATTTATTGAATACTCACTATGATCATAAAAGTGAAGAAGCTAGAGGAAAATCAAGTGAGTTGATAATCCAATGGATAAATCAAATTCCTAATGATTACCAAACTTTCCTTACCGGAGATTTTAACTCTGTTTCAACTGATGCAAGTTATAAGACTTTAATCAAAGAGTTGACTGATACCAGAATTAGTACAAAGGTACAAAGTTCGACATTAAATACTTATACTGGGTTTGAACCAAAGGATATTCACACAGTTATTGATTTTATCTGGTGTACAAAAGACGTGAATCAAAAAGGTTCACCTGTTAGTATTAATTATTATAATGTAATTGATACATGGAATGAACAAGGATTTAGATCAAGTGATCATAGGCCTGTTATTGTTGAGTTCTCCACTATATAGCTGCTTGATATCTATATAAGAAAGTGGGAATAATGGTTAATTAAATGGTAGGTTAATAAGAGACTAGTGTAATAATTAAATGGATAATGACCTAAGAGTCAGTTTCCATATTTGTATGTTTGTAGAAACTAATTATTTAATGAACGGCAGGTACCGAAACATTTATACTGTACCGTATTTATTGCATATTCAGTGTATATGTTTGACGTGATCTCTCCACTTCTAGACAGACCTTTAAGTAGATATTAACAGTAGATATTAACAGTGCATCTTAGCTAGAACACAGTCATAGACGGCCACTAATACAGTCGCTAACACACATTAAATAATACGCAGACACTACCACACATTTACCACTAAAATAGCACTACCACATTCATTACCACATCCACTATCACCAGTCATTTAAGTAGTGAGTGAGTGCGAAAAATTTTCAAAGGCAAATGATTCCACTCAGATTACTTAGGACTAACTCTAAGTTAATCAAACCATTCAATCATTTAAAAACCCCTATAAAACCCATTCTTATTCAAGGGCGTTTCATACATCAAACCCATACATTAAGAGCCAATGAAAACTCAAATAAAGATGGCAATCCTGAGAAGTTAGAAAGAGAGATTAAAAAGTTGAAACAACTTAAAGAGGACTTTAAAAAGGCAAATTTCATCGATAGATTAAGGATTCAAGCAAAGTTAATAGAACAAGAAGCCATCATAGGTAAAATGACCGAATCGCTGTCTGAAAGATCCCCTAAGAAGGAATATGATATATTTGTAAATGAGAACGATATTCAATCTGTAGAACAACTCCGCATAAAATATGAATTTACCTTAAACACCTTTAAAAGAGAATGTAAGAAATTCGAAGATGGTAAAAAAGAAACTCCAAGTATTTTGTTGGATGATTTAATTGGTGAATTCAAGAAACAACACAATGATATAAAACCAATGACTGGTGATGAAATATTGAATCATTATCGCGTTTATTATGAATTAGCTAATAATGATAAAGTTGTTTCTGATATCACAGTTAATGATGAAAATGTTCAAGAAATTTTAGATCATTATTCTGGTGTTGTAGAAGCTGAAGATGTTTTAAAGACTGTTGATGAAATTGCCAATAGTGTTAATGTTTCCCCTAAATTAGTTGAGAAATGGTTTGAAGTTTTCGATATTTTAAGTGATGTACCTGTGGCAACCATGAAAGAAATCACTTGTCCAATTTGTCCTAAAGAGTTTGAACTGTATTTGAAACAAGATTCTCCATTCCCAAAAAAGAACAATGGTAAAAAAGATGGAGCTTTTGAAGTTGATCTTACTTTCTCCAGAAGTACTATGTTACAATTACTAGTCGTTGGTATTATAATTGGTATAGGTCTTGCAAAAGCTATCAATGATGGTTATAAAGAAATTACCATGCAAGAATTCTTTAATGATTATTTATCAAGACTGTTAGTACAAAAATTAATTGTCGCTAATAATAAAACCGTTTATATAGAATTTACTGAAGGTGGTAAACATCAACACATCGGAGTTTACTATTTCACCATAGGATCAGTTGAAAACTTCGAAAATGCATTGAAAGAATACCAAAATAACTTAGAGATTGATCCAAGTAACAGATTACCAGTGGTATATACTAACGAAGGCTCTTTAGGTAAACTTTTGATTAACTTTGTTCCAACGTTTTTATTCTTAGGTGCTATTTTCTATATGTCTAGAAGAGCTGCCAGTAGTATGGGAGGAATGAACGGACCCTTAGGATTTGGTAAAAGTACCGCAAAAAAATTTAACCAAGAAAGTGAAGTAAAAATTAGATTTAAAGATGTCGCAGGTATGACTGAAGCTAAAGAAGAAGTTATGGAATTCGTGAAGTTTCTTAAGAATCCTGAAAAGTATGAAAAGTTGGGTGCTAAAATCCCAAGAGGTGCCATTTTATCCGGACCCCCGGGTACAGGTAAGACATTAATTGCTAAAGCCACCGCTGGTGAGGCGAATGTTCCATTTTTTTCCGTATCAGGATCGGAATTTGTTGAAATGTTTGTTGGGGTTGGTGCTTCCAGAGTTCGTGATTTATTCAAGACTGCCCGAGAAAACGCCCCATCGATTGTGTTTGTTGATGAAATCGACGCTATTGGTAAAGCCAGAACCAAGGGTAATGCTAGTGGATCCAATGATGAAAGAGAAACAACCTTGAATCAATTGTTAGTTGAAATGGATGGATTCGAAAGCCATGATCATGTTGTGGTTTTAGCTGGTACTAATAGAGCTGATATCTTAGATAAGGCACTTATGAGACCGGGGAGATTTGATAGACATATTAGTATTGACAACCCGGAATTAAGTGACCGTAAAGAGATCTTTGATGTTCATTTACGTAAGATAACATTAGTTAAAGATATTGATCATGATTTAAGCGGTCGTTTAGCAGCATTAACGCCGGGTTTCAGCGGTGCCGACATTGCTAATGTATGTAACGAAGCAGCATTAATCGCAGCTAGATTTAATGCAGAAGCAGTTAATTTGAATCATTTTGAATTAGCTATTGAAAGAGTCATTGGTGGTATTGAGAAGAAATCCAAAGTTTTATCACCTGAGGAGCGTAAGATCGTTGCATACCATGAAGCAGGACACGCAATTTGTGGCTGGTTTTTACAACATGCTCACCCATTATTAAAGGTCAGTATTGTACCAAGAGGTCAAGGTACTTTAGGTTATGCTCAATATTTACCACCGGATCAATATTTATTAAGTACTAAACAACTTGTGGATCGTATGATCATGACATTGGGTGGTAGAGTTAGTGAAGAATTAAATTTCAAATCCGTCACCGGAGGTGCCCATGATGATTTCAAGAAAGTGACTCAAATGGCTCAACTGATGGTTTTAAGATGGGGTATGTCACCAAAAGTTGGTATGGTTAATTATGCTGATACCAGAAATCAAGATGATTTAACTAAACCATTCAGTGATGAAACTAATAAAATTATCGATGAAGAAATTAAAAGGATTGTCAGTGAATGTTATGAAAAATGTAGGGAATTGTTGAAGGAAAAATCCGAAGAAGTCAAATTAGTAGCTGAAGAATTATTGGAAAAGGAACATATAACGAGACAAGATATGATCAGGTTATTAGGTAAAAGACCATTCCCTGAGAATAATGATGCCTTTGATAAATATTTGGATAGTAAGCCTCCATTTCAAGCATAAATGTAGGCTAGGTAATGCTGTATATAGTGTAAATAAAGGAAAAGTTTATTATAACCGTGAACCCTAAAATTATGACTATGAGTCATCGCAAACTACTAAAACTATGACCTTAATGAAAACCTTAATGTTAAATTTCATTAACGTCTCCTTACAAGTCATATAAACATCATCAAACACCCAGAAAACCCATCGTATAATGTCGGGCAAGATGAGACACTTTTGTTCTCGTATTTTAGGATAAATCTCATAACCAATACTAAGTCTCAGCACCCCAGACGGGCTGGTGCGGAATGTCGAACGAGATAGGGAGGATCTCGGGGAACCAGTTACGCCCAGTGTTGGCATTAGCTCAGTCCTCTATGTTACTCATCGCAGATGTACGTCACAACTAAACACATGACCCGTCTTAGATAACACTACCTAGCACTACATAAAGCATGATATGTATTGTGTAGGTTTTAACCAATCGCTTGTTTCCCGACAAGACAGTACAAAGGAATTGTAAATCTTAAAAACATCAGATTTTATGGATAAATGGGAACGCAAAACAGGCAGTTAAAACTACCAGTTTTTAAGCGGTGTGCAGTAGAAAAATGGTGGGAATGGCTTACAATAGACTACATAGGGCCCAGGTGGGGGGTATTAACATATAAAAAGGAAATCGTGGAAGTAGCTGGTCAAAATACTACTAATGACACTGATCTCTGCTTCGAATAATTTTGCTGCTGCTGGATATATTTTCTAAGGGAAAAATTTCTGGTCATATAAATAAAGTTTTAGGGTATCGGAGTCAGATGATATCCATTTGATCCGAATGTAACGTATCAGTTGATTGACGGAGTAGTCATCCGGGATATACAACAGGCATACATAGCATAACAATATACAGTAGGTGCATAATAACCACATTATAATCGCATAGTACCGTCAAACTTTAGTACATAAACACCTCAATGACCTCAGTGATGGACACCTCAACTTATTGTTATTGCGACATCCTGATTACAAAGAGATTTTGTGTAATTTCAAGCGACTTTTCACAAAAAAAAAAAAGTCCCCAAAATTTTTTTTTTTTTTTTTTTAATTAACAACCCTTAAAATACCATCTATATCCCTCAAGTGAAAAATATTTATTTCACAAAGACGACTCATAGTCAAATAAAGGTTCTACGTAATGAATGAACCATTACTGATCAAATACATACACAAGCCTGCAAGGTCTAGCGGGTTGATCAACCAGAACTCCCTCAACTTAAATTTGAACAGAAACTCCCAGTTTAATAAGGATTCAACATATATAAGCAATGAGAATAATAAGGACGAAATAGAGGTTTCTCCTGGCAGAGACGACAAAGATGATGATACCGATAGTAGTCCAAGCCGTAACAATAGCTATGATAGTGGAAATTATACATTTGACCACAGTAAAAATGATTACTTTGGCGGAGCTAAATTAGTTCGTAAAAAGAGTGGTGAAATTTTAAAGTCATCTTTGAAAGACAAATTCATATCCAAATCCTTACCAAGTACGCCAAACAGTAAACAGGTGCATTTCGGAACAGATTTCGACGTTAAATTCTTCAGGAAAAAGGATAAACCAAACGCCATAAGTGCCAGCAACTCACCTGTCTTACAAAGCCCCGAATTTAATAGTGTGGATTTAAATGATGACACAGACGACACTAGTGATTATAGTGGAGATAGTGATGACGATGATGATTTCGGAATCGCCCGCTTCAATGGATCTACCAATTATCCTAATCCAAAACATAATAAATTAATCGATTGGAAATTAAACCTTGTAAATTTTAAAGAGAATAATACTGAAAAGTTGATGAATGAGAATAAGCCAATTTTCTTGGAGAGAATTTTCATTTCTATTGACAAAAAATACTTGTTAGGTCATATAGCAGTTAAGAATTTATCATTTGAGAAACATGTTAGTTTAAAGTATACTTTTAATAATTGGAACACTATCATTGAAATTCCATCCATTTACGTACCTGACTTCCCCCTTAGTATGAAACGTAATAATTATGATAGATTTGTATTCAAAATTCCTTTAAACAATTTGTTCATATCAAATTCAAACTCTTTCTACCAAGAGAACAACTTCAAATTTTGTTTAAAATACGTTGCTAAAAATCAAGAATTATGGGATAATAATTATTTCCAAAACTATGAGATAAACTTGATTAAAATCATTAAAAATGATCCAGATCCATATAATGGAAACTTCAATAATTTCAATTTTAGTGAAGCTTTAGCAGCACATACCTCAAATCCTGGACGTAGTTCAAAACCAAGAACATCTGCATTAAATAATGGATATCATGAAAACTTGAGTAAAGCTCATCATGATTCATTTTCAAAGTCAAAACCAAAGTATTCAAATAGTTATCTCAAAAGAGTTAATTCCGATAGCCAGTTGGATATTGATTATGTTAAAAATAATTTCTACTTATCTTCACCATTATTATCATCTTTCAATAATCAACATCATGGCACTAGTACGGATACATTAACAAACGTTGACACTATTAGTGAATATGCTAATACCCCCAAACTTCTGGAATTTAACAATTTTAATTTCAATAATTTTGATGGGGGAGTTCCAGGTACTTTTAATTTAACAAAAAATGATAGTATTAACAGTAAAAGTTATAAGGATTTGATAGATAACTATTGTTTTTTTAATAGCGATAAGAAAGAAGATGAAGCTTTTAGTGTGCTGAGTCTTTTAGGAACATAATGATTATTGTTGTACATTTTAAATGTATTTTATACATTAACATTTTGTTTAGTTTGTTTTAATTTGGGCATTTCATTCAATGGAATATTTTAATTCTATGGGTATCTTATTACTGGTAATAAGGTTTATAGATACATGCATATTCATAGTTTTTACTACTCTTAATACTCTAGTACGTGATAACGATGTCTTTAAGAGGTGATCCGTATAAGAAAGAACTTAATTACAATTGTTTGGTCATCTTTACAATTAGATTACAAATAAGAGGGAGAGAACCCTTTCCAAATCAAACGAAAACCTTATTCCCAAAAATAACAAGAAAATAGGAGAAGTTCACAATACAAAAACAACGACAAGAAATGAAAACATCAAGGATTATAATGTTGTCATGAAGAAATCTTCAGAAAAGAAAACATTGCCATTATATACCACACAGTAGAGAACCCAAAAGTTAATAATTCGGAAGTAGAAAATTAAAAGCGAGCCAGTTGCTAGCTTGACCGAGAGGTGATCGCAACTCCGAGCGATGGCTATTGTTTGATCTATATTATGTAGAACCCTGTTGCTAACTGGAAATGGAATGATAGTTGAGTACATAGATGTAGGTACGTTCTGGAACAAAACGGTCAAGATAAAAGAGGTTCCCTTAACCCCATAATCAAATCTATTTGGTAATTATAAGGAGCAATATGGGGTGATAAATTTTGCAGCCGTCGTGGCCGTACCTCTGGTGCTAAAGGTAGCGGCGGGTTCGGCATTGTGGAGCGCATAGAATGATCCACTTCTTAAATCATAGGCAGAACTTTGTCGCGAGATCGAAAATTATTTTAGTATTTAACCTCAGCCAGGGTGTGGCAATGTCGGACAGTGAACGCGTTTGATTAAGGTTGGTAAGATTGGTGCTCATAGCTAATAGCAAAAACCCCACTGACCCCCAAATTGTTGAGCTTCGAGATGCCCTAGTTCAGATGAAGGGTTTTCATATTATTGTTATTAAATTTTTTCTAAATAGATGAATATATACATTTTCTGTGGCCACTGATAAGATAACAGAACTATGTCTAATGCGCAATACATGTGGCATAGATAAGCGGTGGCATGATGGCTCCTGAGTAATATATAAAATCTCAAGAAAACTAGCGAATGTTTGTGTTATAATTGGAGTGCATAAACTGGAGATGGCTGTGGGACATCTGGTTGTATAAGGCGCAAATTAGACATATTTTCAGGTGTATTGTTTACTGAAAAATCTTGTGGATGGTATTTTAAGGTGAAACTCTTGATACATTCCTAATTCGTATAAATTGATTTTAGTGGGTCCTGTTAAAAGAGGTCCAATGTCGCGTCTGCACTTAAAAATTTTTTCTTCTATTCTTCTTTTCTAAGCAATCTTCACGCTACTGATTGCTCCAAAAAAATTAGGTTCCTTGTCCACATATAGATGACGCCAAACCTTATGAAATTTTATCAAAGTTTAACCTTTTAGGACCGTTACCAGATCATCTACTTGTATAAATGTACTATTTTGGATGCAACTAGCATATTAAGATAACTAATGCGTTGTAAGGCGACTAAGTCTATTTTCTTTTTTTATGTACGCAAAATTGTAAATCTTTAAATCATGCATAAAGGGTAAAAACCCTAGCGACACAAGCTCTATAACCAGTTCCTGGTTTTTTAGTCGAGGATTCAAGAGTAGTAATTTTTTAAGTTATTGGTTTGTTTTGTTTAAATAATTAGATGTAACAATAGATTACCTCAGTTGTTGGTTACATTATTAAAGTTTTATTTTTTTGGCCTCCGCGATGGGTACTGATCGGTTCGGCGGTACACATTTTTGGTGCAGCTTACATAAATGTAGTGTAAGATATTATCACGAGATGTATGATGTGGAAAAGTGTCTGACAAGATGTCTGACATTTTTGGGGCTAATTTGACTCCTTGATGATGTTCTTGATTACAAACTCTTACTCTAGCTTATTGTCGTAATTTTACAAAAATGAGCAACTATGCTGTTTATTTCTCAATGTAGAATGTACTTCCTAATTAACTATAATAGGCACTATTGTTGACGACGTATTTGGTTCTCGAAAAAAATTCGTACGGACTTGTTGGATTGCTACTCACCAAAATGTACCCCACCGAGATAATTTATTTTTAGGGTGGTCAGATTGGGAAAGGCTTAAGAAGGGTTTAAATGTCCGGCAACAAAGCCTAGAATTCTAGATGAGTAGTGTCCTTTGGCTAGAGTACTGTAAGGGCATCTCTAAGGTTTAAATTTGAGATCTGGCTGTTCTTGTTATAGATGATAGTACAGGGTCAGTGTAGGTGTTTGTGGTTTATACATGAATGATGATGGGGATTTGTTTGTGAAGTAACAACCTTATAAAATTTTTTTCACCGGTAGGATAATGATGAAGAATCGACATCAGTTGATATATAACTGAAAAATTACACGTAACAAATGGTTCTATTACAGGGTATGAAAGCCCATACAAGGAAAGCCCATACAAGAATGATACCCCCCGGAAAAGTGTATCCCGTAGGATAATAATCCCTTGTATAAGACTTTGGTACTTTTATCTGGTTGACATTCATAGAATCATTGGTAAGGAAGATGTCTCTTTAATTCTTCGAAACTACACACCTTATTTAACATAAACAATTAAGATTCAACACTTATGAATCCTTTAATATTCTTTAATTCATTTCTTTATTAAACAAGTCATCCTTTATTTACCCCTTTAATATGCAAGACATCTACAAGACAACCATTAAAAAAACATCTACAAAACAAGACATCTCCAATACAAGTCATCTGCGATTAAATACCCTCATAATCATTTACTTAGAAACACCATCCGATAAAAAAAGAAGAAAGAGCTAGTTACAAATCCATTGCTTATCCCATAAAAATACATAAAATACACACCTAATCAGGTATAATTATCAAAACAATACATCTTTACTACTCCATTTTCTAAACCAGCAGCAAATCTTTCATCACTTAATCCTACACAACTAATGCTTGAACCATTACCAAAAGTATGTAAACATTTCCCATTTTGTAAATCCCATACTTTAATTAATCTATCATGGGCACCACTAATGATTCTGAAATTATCAGCACTAATGGACCAAACTCCTTCAATATGACCAAATTGAGTTCTAATACATTTACCGGTTTTAACATCCCATATCTTGATAGTATTATCTAAAGAGGAAGTAACTAAATGAGTAGGGTATTTTGATTCTTCTTCAATTTGAACTTCCACATCTTCTTCACCACTAGATATATCTCCAGTTGAACTTTCATAATCATTATAAATCTTATCTTTATATGTAAAAGGTATAACACATTGGACTTGTCCAACATGACCATTATTTTCCACACCACCAAAAGTTTTAATACATTTATGAGTATTTAAATCCCACATTTTCACGGTAGTATCATCTGATGCCAGGAATGCAGTATTAGATTGGGCATGAATTTTAACGGAATTAACCCAATCTCCATGGCCTCTTAATGTATAACAAGTTCTTGAATCTACATGCCATACTTTGACTGTATGGTCAGCCAGTCCACTAACAATGGTTTTGTCCAGGAAATCAACACTGACTACTGCATCTTCATGTCCTCTATAAGTACTTATACATTGACCATTATGATAATTCCATACTTTAATAGTCAGATCTAATCCACAACTAATTAATTTCTGATTATCAAATACAAGTGACCTAATCCCTTTGGTATGTCCACTAAGTGTTCTAATACAAGTTTGAGTAGCAAGGTCCCATATTTTAATGGTAGTATCATAAGACCCAGTAATAAGGTACTTGGAATTGAACTGTAAACACGTTATACCATCGGTATGACCAATGAATTCTTTAGTAGTATAAATTCCTTTTCTCCAATTCTTTTCAAGAGCGTATCTTTCAGAATATACCGATTTCCAAGGTCTTTTCTTTTTCTCTATTTTACGTCTTTTGACATTTTCCTCAGGTTTCGTGGTTAGTTCCTTGGAATTTTCAGGAGATTGAGATTGTGACGCATCATTATTTCCCCCATTATTCCCCTCGCTAGATGACACTTCAGAAGATTGAATTGGTTGAGATTGTGATTCTTCATATTCTTCTCTTGCTCTCTTCATATGCATTAAAGGTAAACCCCAACCACATTCGGGACACTTCTTATCAATATGTTGCTCACACATATGATGCCAAACTCTATCATCATCAGCCAATTTCTTCCAAGTTTTCAGTACTTGAGCCGCATTACATAATGACACGCAATCCAAGTAACATAAAATCTTTAAGCTGATCTCAGTGGGAAGAGTACTTAAAAAATCAATTTTGATTAATGAACTAACCTCTGTGGCCACAAAAGATAATGTAGGGAAACAACATTGGGATAAAATACCTTCTAAAATTAATTTACGTTGATAATTTGGTGCTGCACTAAATATAGACCAAACATGAGTCAAAGCTTGTCTATCATTAGAAGATAATTTATCCATGGAAGATTGTAATTGCTTCATTTTATTATCATCAACCGATTTATTATGACTGACATCCGGATTATGACGGTAACAATAAGTTTGATAATTATCTTTAGGTAATTCATTAGCTGATCCACTTATATGTTTATTTAAAAATGGTGTTAAAAATGTGTGAGGTTCTCCTGTTGGTTCAGGGGTTGTAAATCTGTCGATACCTCTACGGATATCTTCATCTTTTGAAGTTTCTGTGAACTTCATCCCGCTCTATTATTAGTAACTGATCGTCTTCTCCGTAACTTCTCGTTGACTACTTCTCTGCTAACTGTTTTTTTTTATATCTTATTTGTCTTAGGCTATAAAACTCCGCAGAAATTCACTCCTTTATATATAATCTATATTAGACGAAATTAAACAAAGGTAAAATGGGTGTGACTGTGGTTCGTGTAGTAGGAATGACTTAGTGAAAAACTGTGGTTGAAAATGTGCGAGAGGTGCCATAAATGATGGTTCGCGCACACAGAAATTTAATGGTTATGATAAGAGATGAGCCATACAATAAAAATTATTAGCTTCTAGAAGCTTGCCACAGTCACGGTGCGACTAAAAAGTGGTTAGACAGTGCCAAATTAGTTAAAAATATTGCCTAAAATTAGTGCGTATTGTTTTTCCAAGATCGTCTAACATGGAGATAAAAGGATTTAGATAACGTATGAATAGGACCCACAGTGGCCTTATTGTTGAAGGGCTATAATTTCAGATTGAATAAATATTGGAATTTACATGAATTGAGCTATTTATAGGATTCTGTTATTTATAGGATTAAGTTGTATTCAGCCAAGTAGTTGGATTGGGTGGTTATTGATGGTTAATGGTGGCAATTAGTGGCAATCCGTGGTAATTTAGCGTAATTAAGGGTAATTAAGCGTAAATATTAGTGAGACGGGGTTTAGCAATTAATGCGGATTTACTATAAACTCAACATTGACGTATTAATACCATTAACCTAGTAAAGACACTACTTAAATAAATCACCCTAATAAAAATTTATTACAACAACCAACAACCAATAACCTTCAAACATCAAGCATTATAATAAAACAAAGCAAATGACCTAAATAAAGAAACCTACTAGAACCTTCTTGAACTTCGAGTCTCAGATTGATTCTCATCGCGCTTACTCATCTCATCGCAAAATGAAAAGACCTGAAGATTTAACATCAAACCAAGAAGAGAAAAAAATCAAAATGTCTGACGAATTTTTCCAAACTGTAGGTGAACAAGCAGAGACTGTTGATAGGGAAGAAACATCAAACCAGGAAGTTAACGATGGTATCAAATATGGGATGTCAGATGTTGAGGGACATCCAGTGCAAGAGATGGAAAGTTATTGTGTTAATTGTGGTAAGAATGGTGTAACTAGAATGTTATTAACCAGAATTCCATATTTTAGAGAAATTATCATTATGTCATTCGAATGTCCTCATTGTAGTTTCAAAAATAGTGAAATCCAACCAGCTGCTCAAATTGCTGAAAAGGGTTCAAGATATATCTTAAAGATTGAAGATACTAAAGATTTTAATAGACAAATTGTTAAATCTGAAACCTCCACATGTAAATTCAATGAATTGGATATTGAAATCCCACCTAAGAGAGGTCAATTAACCAATATCGAAGGTTTATTAAATGAAATGATTGAAGATTTAGAAGGTGATCAAGA
Organism: Yamadazyma lessepsii; assembly: GCA_030563485.1. NCBI lineage: Eukaryota > Fungi > Ascomycota > Pichiomycetes > Serinales > Debaryomycetaceae > Yamadazyma > Yamadazyma lessepsii. The sequence continues at coordinate 48,216 of JAJMJG010000028.1, read as the reverse complement.
ACAAAGAAAGACTCTTCAACCTGAAGTTTACGAAAAAATCAATGAAGTTATTGCTAAAATCAAAAGTTATATAAATGGTGAACCAAACACCTTACCATTAACATTCTCAGTAGATGATCCAGCAGGAAATTCATGGATTGAATATGTACCAAATGAACCAAGTCATAAGTGGTCAATGTATGAATATACTAGAACTGCGGAACAAAACGTTTATTTAGGATTAATTTCAGCTGATGATGTTGCTAGAGCAAGACAAGAAGAAATTGAAAGCAAAAAAGCTGCCACAGAATCCAATATCTCTAGTGAACTCAAACCAAGTGAAGTCAAATCAACAGGATTCATTTCTGATGAGACTGAAATCGAAAATTTGGATAATGAAGTTCAAAGTTTTCATGCTACATGTTCCTCATGTTTCCAACCATGTGTTACCAATATGAAGACTATCAATATCCCCCACTTCAAAGACGTTGTTATTATGTCTACTAACTGTGATCATTGTGGATACAAATCCAATGAAGTCAAAACCGGTGGTGCTATCCCTGATAAGGGTAAGAAGATTATCTTGAAAATCACCGATTCTGAAGATTTGGCCAGAGATATTTTGAAATCCGAAACTTGTGGTTTAAATATTCCTGAATTAAACTTGGACTTAACTCCAGGTACTTTAGGTGGTAGATTCACCACCATTGAAGGATTATTAACTCAAGTATTAGAAGAGTTAAATTCAAGAGTATTCTCGGAAACTTCTGATTCTATGGATGAAGAGACTAAAACAAGATGGACCACTTTCTTTGCCAGATTACAAGATGCCATTGATGGTTCAATTCCTTTCACAATCGTAATGATCGATCCTTTGGGTTCTTCATATATACAGAATGTCTATGCTCCAGATAATGATCCAAATATGAGCATTGAAGAGTTTGAAAGAACTCATGAACAAAATGAAGATTTGGGTTTAAATGATATGAAAACTGATTAGTATATAGGAATAGAACATTTTAAGAGTATATAACGTAGAGAGGAGATTAATTCCCATATATAATAATTATTAGCCTATTAAGTTATTAAGTTATTAGTCTATTTATTTAGCGTTGGGAGGATTCTTATTAAGTTAGTACCGTTGTAAGTGTTAACCTATAAAATCATCATCTTCAACGCTCCATATCTATATCTATTTTCTCCCATGATTCATTATTCTCCAATAATCCCATTCTTTCATTAGTTGGTGATTCATTCAATACTCTATCATCTAAACTGTCCTTCTCTTGATCAATTGTAGGTGCTAAACTTGGAGATCTCGTATTATCTAAATCATCCAATCTTGAACCAAAATTTGTATGTTGATTTGTATCAAATCTTGTATCAACTCTTAAACGGTCTAATCTCGTAAAACTTCCTTCAGTAGAAGAATCACCAGAGAATTGTTTATTCCTTTTAAAAATATTCAATGGTGATTTAGGAACATAAACTCCAGATTTTAAATCTTTGTCATCATCTGTGTCATCAAAATAAGCAGTTGATCTGGCAATTGGTTTTAAATCATTACCATAATTATTACCAAAACCAGCACCTACTCCACCAGCTTCACTAAATTCACCACTATCATTTATAGATCCAGTTTTAGATCCACGTTTAGATCTATTCCTAGACCTGTTTCTGGATTTAGTTCTAGATCTACTTCTGGATCTACTGCGAGATCTACTCCTAGATCCAGACCAACCCCTCGATCCATCAACTTCAGATAATTCCCCAAAATCATGCTCAAATTCATCATCAAAATTCTTCCTTTGTAATGGACTTCTTTCCCCTGTTAAATAACTTCTTCTTCTAAGCTTAGAGTCAAATTTGATATTATCACTTCTTATACCTTTCATTTGATTCTCAACATATTTCCATCTACATATATAAGCAGTAATCGTCTCATATACTCTGTTCTGATGAACTCTTTTATTGACCTTTTGTAATAGTAATGTTCTCTCTAAGAAATCAATCAAATTAAGACACGTCCCAGCTTCGAATGTCTTATATAACGGTAATTGTAATAGAATTCTTCTGAATGATATTCCTGGTTCTTTATTTAATTCCATATTCAATAAAGCTTCTTCAATGAATATTTCATAAGATTTCCTTCTTTCTCTGATTTTCTGAATATCCCATGAGTTGAATGATTTTTCAATCTCATCATATTTCACTTCTATATCATAAGGATTTGAGTTATTTAAACGTTTGAACCATTTACTGCAAAGTACAGGGATCTCAAAATCTCCATGATAAAAATGAAATGATAAGACACCATCTAAACTATGTAAGAGCTTAGGTAAATCTTTTGGTGGTATAAAACCAGTACCTTCAGGATCAAACGATTGCCATGTTTTCTTAAACTTTCTAATTTCACTCCTTTTGATTAATCTAGAATATTCTCCCTTGTTCATAATGTAACTAAAACTATCTAAAATCAAGGAAATAAACATATTAAGGAATATATACATGGAGGTTATATTCCAAGCAAAGAACAAAACATAAGCATATTGTTTATTACCACAATCAGTAATAGATAATTCTTCATTTGTAGAACAATAAGGTTCTTCTAATTTATAATCATCCATTACATAATTCCAACCTTCACCAAATGAACATCTGAATAAAAGAATCAATGCCTTTGGTACCGTACGAACATTAACATTTCCTGATCCATGAGCACCAACTTTAGTAGTACCAAAGATTTGGTTTAATGCTATAGCAAATAATAAGAAAAGCACACACCATGTAAATATCAACGAAATCAAATTGGGTAAACTGGCCGATGCAAATCTTAAAAATTGACTTAATCTGTCACTTCTTGGTATAACAAAGAATAAGGTTCCTACTAAGAATAACTTGTTAATATTAATGAAAGCACTTTCGGCACTTATAAAGAAACCAATAATCGTAGTAATCAAAGCACCTAAACTCACAAATAAACTGAAGACATTCCATCTATATTTGATGAATACTTTAAACCTTTGAGCTATAAGTAACATAATAGTATTTAGCGTGAACAACACTGAAGCTATGATATATATGGCAGCTCTAAAAGTATTTAAACTATCATCAGACGGATATTTCTCCAATAATAATGCCAAAACATGAAGGAATAAAACAATATTCAACACCGTAGTCCAAATTTGATTTCTCTCAATAGTCATTTGATAACAGAACCTTCTAAATACGCCTAAATCATCAGGATTTGATCTTTTGGAAGGTTTCACTTGCAATAAGAACTTCTTAACTTGATACCAACTTTTTTGATCCACTGTCATATAAGCTCTACCAGTAGTTAACGAATAATTCTGAATAATGACGGAAATGAAAAGGGTTAAAATGAACACAATTCCAATGAAATTATATAAAATCACGAAAAACCCATTGAATGGTGTTGCAAAATCAGATGGTGGTGTACCTTCACCAGTTATATTCATTACATTGATCAACAAATCAACCCAACCTTCTAAAGATGTGATTTCAAATAACGTAGCCAATGATTGACCGAAGTAATCAAAGTGTAATAAAGGATTAGAGTAAACATTTGGACTCATAACATTCCAATTGAATACTTCATTTTGATATTCATTATAACATTCGTCTCTATTAGAACTTCCATCTGCACATGTAGCCAATCTACCATTAAAGATATTAAGCCCCCAAATAGAAAACGGTAACATCAAACAAAGTGACATAACTGCTGCATTCAATATAACCCCTCTACCAGAAATCATTGTATTATGGAAATTATTCTTAGCAGTTTCACTAATAGTTAAAATTCTTAATGCTCTTAAAGCCTTGAATCCACTAATAAAACGGGACAAATCTCCATCACTTTCTAAATAAGCAATCAATTCAATCCATAATGATATTAATACTGTGAAATCAATGACATTCCACGATGATCTAGAATAAGCATTAGGTGAAAATATAAATCCATCTGCTAATACCCTTATGGCGAATTCAGTTGAAAAAATACAAACCCAACCAACATCAAGCCAGAATGCCCAATTATATACTTGATATTGTTCAAGAAGTTTACTCCTATATAATGGAGTTACATAACATGCAGTTACAACTAATGCTATTGTTGCAAAGAACATAGTAAATGTGAATAATTCAGAGATTCTTCTATTAGGTTCAACTCCATCAATTCTTTCCCCATAACTAGAATTTACAATTCTTTGACAGAATCTTCTGATAAAATGACGTGGGCCGATCACATAAAATACTTTATTATATCTAGGATTCTCTCTAAGAAATTCATTTTGTTTATTGATTAATTGGTTCCTTTCGCTTAGAATTCTTTGGGCGTATGTAGTAGGATCAAAACTTGATAATTGGCCAATTTCTGGCTTCGACACTTTAAATGGATCACTAAAGATATTTTGAATTCTCTTATATGTTACCTTAACAAATCTTTTGAATTTATTCTTAGGCATTAAATTGATTTCTTCATCCTCTGGAGCTAAATCATGATCATTTAAAAAGTTATTCACAGCTGTACCACTTAATAATAAGTTGACAACGGCATTCTGGAACTCTTCCTTAATACCTTTTCTTTTAAAGAACTTATTCTTATACTTGGAAAGAGCACCACTTTCATTATCAACATGTTGAATACTAGCAGTAATATTTTCAATGAATTGTAGCAATTGTTTCCTTTTCTTTTCAGCTTCGGGAACATTCAAAGCACTTGCAATTACAGCAATGAAAATATTCAAAATAACCATATTAGAAATTAAAAACCATCCAATTAAAAACATAGCTGAAAACACTCTTGCACTAGACGATGGTTGAAATCCTTGTAATAAATATAAAATAGCTGTCCAATTCTCCGTAGACGTTATAGTGTATAACCCTACAAATGTACTAGGTAAAGTTTGGAAATCAAAATTAGCATCGTCATCACTAGCAGCCATTTCTGGGGTTATTACACCTTCAAAATACCTGGAATAAATGATACTAACAAGGAAAGTTAAAAGGAAATAAAATAATGTTAAATCAATTAATTGTTGAATATTTCCCATAATCTTTAACCATAAATTTCTGGTATAAGAAGTAGCTAGAATCACTCTATAGACTCTCATAATTTGGAAAACTGTTAACCAATAATAAGCATGACCTAATTTCTCTTTGATTGGTCCAATAATGATAATTCCGGTGATAACTGCAAGGAATAAATCAAATCTATTTCTTTTCAATTTGAAGAAAATTCTCCATTTGGGGAAATATAAACAAAACCGTAATACTATCTCCCCTACAAATACTAATGTATAAGCAGCTTCAATACGATACAAACTATGGGCAAATACAGCACTCATAGTATCAGTTCTAAGACATTGGGCTACCAAATCACAAATTATAAGTATGGGGAAAACAAATTCAAAAGTATAATAGAGCTTTAAACCTTTATTTTGACGTTTCAACTCGCTTATTATATCTTCATGCATCGACACCGGTGTACCAGCAGGACCAAATAATTCGTCACTATTTTGAATTTCATCTTTGGCTGAATCCCTAGTAAGATTAAAAGATCCAACAACCATAGAAATAAACACATTTAAAAGCCATACTGTCATTATGAAAATTCCAAATATAAAATAAAGACACGCAGTTAAACTATCTGTGTTCATAGTCATATACATTATATCAGTGAATGTATTGGCACTCATAAGAATGAAAACCTGTTCTAATGAATTGAAAATATTATCAAAATGTACTGTACCTTGATAAGGGTTATCTGATGTTTCACATCGTGAATTTATAGGACATCTGAATCCTTTTATACTACTTGATGATTGCCCATTAGCAAATATATAAGGACGCGCATTACCTTCCGTGGACAAATATGACCCACAATAACTATCAGCATTAAGAAACGTATCTGAAGGATCATCAGGGTTATACCACACACAATGTCTTCTAAATGATGATTTAAATGATTGTACTCCTATAATACCAAAGAATAATCCAAAACACCCAATGAAAATCACCACATCTACCAACTCAGGTATTGATACTTTTAAAGCCCTTAAGATCAATGATGTCCCTCTGGTTAAATTACAAAGTCTTAAAATACGAAGACAACTTAATGCTCTAAAAAGAAGAATATTATGTTTGGCATCATAATGATTAATAGAAAGGAATAATGAGATCCAAAATGATAAAATGGAAATGAAATCAATTCTATGCCAACTATTCCTAATATAAGCTCTTCTAATATGTAAAGTGTCAATTTGTGGAGGTTTTGAAGGGAGAAGAAACGTATCAGGATGATTTAAAGGATTTGGTTTCGGTTGATTTTCTTGATACGTTTTATGATGATCTTTTTGTGGATCATCTTCTAATTCAATATCATCTATATATGAATCATTCAATCCTTTACTGTAAGGTTTTTTAATTTTTCTTTTAGTAACCATGAAAAACACTTTAAAATAATCCTTCAATGCTACAATCCATGTACCTTCAAGAAGTTTTGATTTAAGCATGTTTTTAGGGTAAGGCAAATTTAAATCTTTAAACATCACCTTATCATCATAGAACCCATAAGCTATGATTTTAGCTACCATTTCGGCGGTATAGATGAAATTTATCACTATTAATACGTAATCTGCCCAATTATACCCACTTGTAACATACCCACCTAATTTCTCAGGATTCCATTGTCTATAACTTAATAAACAAGTTTGTAAAAGTAACAACACTAAAAACAATGTATTAGTTAACTTATTAGCTAACAAATTATGACATAATTTCCTGAATTTATTATTAGGAGGGAAAACCTTTAACGACTTCCCAAATAAGTACATAGAAGAACCATCAGTTTTCCATATATTGGCAACTTTAGTACCAGGGTTAAGTTTATTGGAGAATGGAACATTTTCAAATGCAACAGACGTACTTTTCGGTAAATTCGAAGACCCTTCCCTGATTTCTATTCTATCAAAAGTGTTTTCTATTCTGCTTCCATTAGAGTCACCTCCATTAGATACTGTGATGGAACTAGCGCCATTAGATTCGGCCACATTGAGTTCTTCCACTGATTGAACAAAACTAGGTGTTTTATAAGGTCTTATATTGACACTGGTGGACAGGTTATTACGATCTAATGCTAATTCTGACCCCACTGACCTGATACTGATATTATCATCCTTCACACTTGGTGATTTTCTTGAAGAGAGTTCTGATTGTGGTAATGCTGATGCTCCAGTACCAGAGATTCTATCTGATACTTTAGTAATTAAATTTGAAAATTTATTGGGTGCATCGATCTCTTGATCATTTATGGCAAGAATGGGTGTAGTGGGACCATTTTCTAAATCTTTTGAAAATGAACGATTAGATGCTGGTGTATTTGGAAGATTTAAATGACTAGCGCTATCACTAAACGGATTTAAAAACGATCGAACTGGTGATTTCAGTCCTGGATGTTCAGCACTTGTGTCTATAGTTAAAGTTGGTACTTTAAGCTCTTCATCTTTTTCTTTGTCATGCATAGGGAACCAGTTCGATTCTCCTTTGTCACCAGTTCCAAATGCAACGTTTAAACCTTCCTTGATGGTATTAAAGTCCTGTTCACCTGCAGCATTCTCTAATAATGATTTTGTAGCTAAGATTGAACTATCGCCTAGATGTTCATCTTTGTCTTGTGAACCAGCAGTGTCATCATGATATGAATGAACTGATAAAAATGATTTATTTGTATAAGACTTAGGTCGACGCCTGGATTGAGTTCTATGTTGGTTTGAGGAATTGTGATCTGTAGACGATGATCCCCTACGACTAAGATCATCTTGAGTGATATTAATAATCGGATTATCACTCATTTTAATTATATATAAGTTACTGGTGATATGGTATGTTTACACCACAGTATATGCTAAATAGTACGGTGCTTTGTACGATGTTTGTACGATGTTTGTATGATGTGGAAAGGTTATTTAAGTATGTATTTTTAGATGCGATTGACGGGTGCGCACCATTTTGAGAGGTTTAGGTGCAAGGAGTGATTGATACCGCAGTAATTTAGTGACAGGGACTCGCGCTAGCACTGCATTGTTACCGCAGATACAAATTTAAAAAGATTCGCGGTGCTCATGGTGGAGAACCTTATACGGTTGCGGCGTGAGAATTTTTCTACTCTGTGACCACAAGAGGGTTGTAAGTGGGGAGGTAATTTTGTGTGTTTTTTGGTATAAATATAGAATTGATTTATAAGATTTTTTAAAGATAAAGGAAAATTAATTGTTGGTGTACGGGTCTGGGTTTATAATTTGATGAATTCATAAATATTCATAATTTCTTAGTATGAAAAAGAACTAGGAAGAATTGAAGTGTAATAGTTTTACTGAAAGAGAACAGAATTTACATGATATCCTAATCTAATACGGTATATGCGATCAAGTTCTGTAAATCTATCTCCCCCTCTCTCACTCTAAATATAAACCCTTCTGCGAATCCATCGTACCAATAACGCTACCACTGCAGAGCGCATACTTATCTTGCATTACCCTGCTTCTCACAGTCTGCAATGAATATATAAAATCTATGTAAATCACATTGACGACCAATAACCAAATAATTCTAGACTTGTACAATTGAATCTCTAAATCTAGATTTAGATTTAACCATTATTAAATTAATGATTACCTTATGTCTAAATTGAGAACTAATCTGGAACTTAAATTCCGCTAACCCCCTTATCTTAAACCATGCATCTAAAATATTTTATTCTGATGAAAATTATACAGGTAAAAGCAAGTTCCTAGTTATCTGGTGCTTTATCATAACCAAAATATATATGGTTTCTTAAAAAAACAAATTATAGGAACTTCAATACCTAATACCAATGATTCTGTATCATGTTATCGGTAACGGTTGACTCATAGACTTACCTCGTGCCGAGATAGATGGGCTCGATTTGAACTAATAATGACCATGATATGTACGATTTCTTAAAATAACAAGCGACAGGAACTTTAATTCCGAGTTCTAGTAATAAATAATCCTGTCTAAACCGTTATCGTCAACGGCTGACTCATTATATCACACGCTTCCGAAACGGTTTTAGACGCATTGATGCAATTTCACCTTACAAGGTTGTGTATGTAAAGCAAGTAAAATAATAGGCAAAAAGGAATTAAATAACAAACAAGCTGGAACATCAAAACCGGACATATCTAAAAATATCCCCAGAGAGGCTTTTAATTATGTGTAGACACCACTATTAGCCTATAAAGCCACTTTGTTCCGAACATGCCATAATCGCTTTGACTTACTAAAACAAGTTAATTGACCCTGGGGTAGGAGCCTCAATACTATAACCTTAAGTGAATCTTAAACTGGATTCGTCAAACCTAAAGTGATTCGGACTTTGAAATTTCTTAGCCTTACACAAGGTTATGGAATTACTCAGCCCTTGATTATATTGGCTGCAAATACGAAATGTGCACCGGGCTAAATGTGAACGCAAATTGCGTTATTGCGCTCTCATGGAATATAAAGCCTATCCCATAATTACTAAGAAACGCCGTGATATGAAATTTGTAAAACATGAGTTATGACATATTGAGAATAGATCCTAGCCAAAGGATATCTTTGAAGGTTAGGGAATTGTCTGTGACTGTTAATAACAAGAAGAAGTCTGATGAAGAACAACACAATGCTCATCACATCCTAGAAGATGTGTCATTTGATTTGAACAATGGAGAGATGTTGGCGATATTAGGGGGTTCGGGTAGTGGTAAGACGACTCTTCTTAATACTTTATCACAAAGATTGAACATTAATAATAAAAGATTGGACTTTAAAGGAAGCGTTAATTATTTTATGGGTGGTGAACCTACTGGTAAGAACCATATTAAAAACTCCTACCTTTTACAAACTGATAGTTTTGGTCCTGGGTTGTCGACATGGGAATTTTTGAATTTCCAAGCTGATTTAAGATTACCAGCTGCTGTTACTAAGGATGAAAAGACTAATTTAATTACTTCTTTATTGGAGATTCTTGAAATTGATCATTTAAGAGATACTACTATAGTCAACTTTAGTGGGAAATCTAATTTATCCGGAGGGGAAAGAAGAAGAGTTTCTTTATGTGTTCAATTACTTAACAAACCATCAATTTTATTTCTTGATGAGCCAACCACAGGTTTGGATTCAAGCTCATCGTATAAATTGATTCAAGTATTAAGGAGGTTATCGTCATCAGATTTAGGGGTGACGATTATTTTATCAATTCATCAACCTAGACCGGAGATTACTTTACTTTTCGATAAAATCTGTTTATTAACAAGAGGTGGAAGATTGGTTTATTACGGGAACCTTGTCAATTCTATGACTTATTTTAGAGATTTAAACTTGTTACCTTCTGGTCTTCATTTCTCCAAGATTATTGATTCTGTAATGGATCTTTCTGTTAAAGATACTTCTTCTAAACTTAAAGAACAGAATACGGTTGAAAAGATTGATAAGTTGGTGGCCAATTGGAAACACCATCAATCTAGACTAGAGCCTGTTACTCCTACTACCTTTAAATCAAATTTACACATCTTCCAAACTCCAAGACATCAAAAGATTTCTCTTTACCGAGAAATTGTGGTTTTAACCAAAAGAACATTCATCTTATCTTATAGAGATTATTATTCACTTGCATCGTTAATTGGTTTATCAATGCTGTTGGCATTAATTGATGGTTGGTTATTTTTTAAACCTACCCCAGATTTAGCTGGTATCAGATCTTTTACTTCTAGTATCTATGTGGTTTTAGAAGTAGTTGGTTTCTTACCTTTATTTATTGAAATCGAAAGATTATGGGAAAATGATGGTGTATTATTCTTCAGAGAGTATACTGAAAATTATGTTAGTATACCAGGTTTTATTATATCCAGAAAATTAGGTAAATTATTACTTGAAGATATTCCCGTTAGTTTTTCATTTTCATTTATTACCTATTACATGTTTGGATTAAGATCCAACTTCCTTTATTTCTGTAATTATTGGGCTGTGGTTATATTGGTTTATTTAATTTCGATGTCTTCATCAATGGCAGGTTTTGCTGTGACATCTGATTTTTCTGGTACGGCTATGCTTCAAAATCTTTTCTATCAATTGCAAAATAGTGCTTGTGGTTATTTCGTTAATGCTGCAACTATGCCAGTGTATGTTAGATGGACCAAATATGTTTGTTACTTCTGGTATGCATTTGGGGCTTTGGTTGCTAATCAGTATACGGATTGGATGGGAAATTGTCCATATGATGAAGAAGAAAGGTGTGTAGAGTATACTGGAAATTATCAATTGAAAGTATTAGGTTTCCCAAGAAATTGGGTTGCTGAACCAATTGCAATTCTAGTAGCATGGTTCTTTGGATTTTATATTATAGCTGCTATTGGTTTGAAGTATAGAAACTATGATATATCACTTGGAAAGGTTAGGAAAAGTAAGCTTGAAGCAGAGGAAGAGGAAGAAGAAGAGGAGGAGGAACAAGAACATCAACCAGAAATCCAACAAGATCAAATAGTGCAACAACAAGAAGGTCAACAAGAGAAAGTTACCAATGAAGTCCAACAGGGGAGAGTTACAAACGACGTTCAACCAGAAAAAGTAACAAATCAAGTCCAACAAGGGAAAGTTACTAATGAAAGTCAACAAGGGAAAGTTAAAAATGAAGTTTCTGATGCACATGATTTTGATAATGAATGTAATGAAGATGTCAATATCCAATTGAACGAAATCAAGTTAACTGCATTACCTAGTAGGTTATCATATAAAGGTCAACCATTTGAAATTCTTAAATCAATTACTGCTGATTTTAAAGCAAACAAAGTCAATGTTATTATGGGTCCTTCAGGTAGTGGAAAGACTACGTTATTAAACTTGATATCCAACAGATTACCTAAAACCACCAGGTTCAAGTTAGGTGGTGGAATAATGATTAATGGTGAACCATTGAAAATCAATGCCCTTAGTAAAATCTCAGGATATGTTACCCAATTTGATAATTCTTTAATCCCCCATTTAACTGTTAGAGAAACTTTCTATTACCAAGCTAAGTTAAGATTGGACACTAAAGAACATCCCAGAGTTCCTACTATCATAAACAATCTTATTAGACAAATTGGATTGGTTGATTGTGCTGATACTGTTGTAGGTAATGAGTTCATCAAAGGAATATCTGGTGGAGAAAGGAGAAGGGTTTCTATTGGTATTCAATTATTAGGTAAACCAAAGGTTTTATTCTTGGATGAACCTACTTCAGGTTTAGATTCAGTCACATCCCATTCAATCATTTGTTTATTAGATAAGTTGACTAAAGATAATGGTACTACCATTATAAGTACCATCCATCAACCTAATGAAGAAATGTTTGAAAAGTTTGGATCGATGTTATTGTTAGCTAAAGGTGGTAATGTTGTGTATAATGGACCAAGTGAAGGAATTGAAAAATACTTGGGAACTGTTGGGTTCAAGAAACCTGCGGATGTTAATATTGCTGATTATATATTAGATATTATCAGTCAAGGAATTAATGAACAGAAGGAAGATGTCATGGCTAGAGTGAATAGACTTATAGAGAGTTGGGAATTGACTGGAAAGGTTGAATTTTCTTCAGGAGTTCTGATTGACCTTAGGAACTTCAAATTGACTAAAAGGCCATTCTTGATAAGATTTAAAACCATTTTCGAAAGACAACTTTTAAGTTCTATTAGATCCAGAGACGCTTTTGTGACAAGATCAACTCAAATTTTGGTGTTAGCTATAATCCACGCTTTATATTTTGCGCCTTTAAGAAATACCCAGGCAGGTATTAGTAATAGATTAGGGTTAGTTCAAGAAGTATTGAACTTTTACTTTATTGGGTTAGTTAATAATTTTGCAATCTTTCCAATTGAAAGAGATTTGTTCTACCAAGAGTTTAAAGATGGATTATATACGAATTTTGAGTTTCAAACAATTTACTTTATTATTGAATTTGTAATAGAGGTTGTTACTTGTTTGGTATTTTCAGTGTTTATTGTGTTTGTAATCGGATTACCAAGAAATGCACCAATGTATTTCAGTATGTTTTTATCATGTGTTGTTGCCGTGAATTGTGGTGAAAGTTTGGGGATCATTACAAATTGTATATTTGATCATTTAGGTTTGGCCATTAATATCTTATCAAATTTGATGACGGTTGCAATCTTTATGGCAGGTACTATGTCATTACACATGCCAATAATTTTCAGAGCTTTCAATTATGTCAATCCTTTAAAATATGCCGTGGGTATTATTGCAGTATTTGGTTTCAAAGATCAAAACTTCACTTGTGAAGGTCAAATTCAATGTACTTTGAGTACTGGACAGAATGTTTTAGATTATTATAAATTAAATAGTTACTTACCCGGATTCTTCGGGGGTTTAATAGCTTGTTTTGTTGCACTTAGGTTTTTAGCTTTTCTTTGTTGTGAGACAAGAGTTAGATATTTCTTGTAAATATATATGTATTTTGTTAACTGATTTTGCAGCCATTTGAAGGGTGTGTGAATTTGATTAGAGTGTGTTGAGTGGTAAAAGAGGTTTGTGTTTTTTATTATGTTAGACGTTATATTTGTAGTTTATGAGAGTATTGTGTCGTACAGCCTTTTATAACATTTGCACAGCTCTTTCACAGCCCTTTCACAGCCTTTTCACAGCTCTTTCAAAACTCTCACACACCTCGCATTCACAGTGTAATTCCACACAGTGTGATTTTACTGTGTGCCATTTGCAACCTTCCGCATTTTCACAAGATACCGAGGAATAATCCTACTATATATATAAAGATAAGCCTAGATACCAAACCCTAAAATTAAAGATAATTAATAAACCCTAAACTTTAGTTATAATGTCAATAGAAACTAATAGTATACCATTAGTAGAACAAAAGTTAGCTGTTAAACAAATAGGTCATTTGGAATATGAAGGATTACAGCCTTTATCTAAACCCAACCCTGCCGCAAGAGGTGTTTACGGAGGTAACTTATGTGCACAAGCTATTGTTGTAGCTTTAGAAACCGTTAGCAAAGAATTTGTACCACATTCCTTACATTCTTATTTCATAGCAGCTGGGGATGATTCGATTCCATGTCAGTATAAAGTAGAAGAGTTAAACAACGGTAAGAACTTCGCAAATAGATTAGTTAGGTTAACACAAAACAATGAGTTAAAATATATTATCATGATCTCCTTAACCAAAAGAAATAATTTGAAAGAAACAGCTGCCACATTTGAAAAAACTGGTAAAGGTGTTAGACCTTTTGAATATCAAGCACCCCCTGATCAAATCTTCTTCAAATATAAGCCAGAAGATTTACCAAGTCATCATAGTAATAATCACAAAAGAGCAGTACATCATAAAATGCCACCAAATTTTATTGAAACTCATGAAAGTGAATTAGAGAAAACCCCTGGTGAAAGAGGGTTATCATTTTTCCTCAGATTGAATGAAAATGCAGAATTGTCTAAAAAATTCAAGTATGGATCCATGGGAATTATTAGTGATTCACTTTTTTTAACCACAATTTCAAGGATTTTACATTTACCGGAACCTGAGAAAAAAGCTGGTACAGGAGTTAATCCATATTTTTTTTCAGTATCATTAGATCATTCCATTTACTTCCATGATGATGATTTTGATCCAACAAGATGGTTATATTTTACTTATAGCTCACCAAGATTTGCCAACAATCGTGCATTATTTAACGGGAGCTATTATAATGAAAAGGGGAAGTTAGTTGCCTCAATGGTTCAAGAAGGATTAGTATTCTTTAAGAATGATGTTGATTTAAAGGCTAAGTTATAGGATTAAGAATAGCGATGTTAAGTTTATAATGAGCTAATTATAATGAGTTAATTACTTAGGAATTTCTCTCCTTCCAACTTATAACAACTGTTAATGATTATTTATAGATATAGATGTGATAGAATTAATATAAATTATACGATAACTAACAACCATCTCTGTCTTGAAAATTACCAGACACCCTAAGCCTCAGTCATTGAATTTGCAGCCATTAATTGGCCTACAGAAATTAACCCCACCCTATTATTTAAATACACCCAAAATTTTATAAATCTATACGGTCGTAAAAGTTTACGATACTCAAAACCCCAATTATATATAAGGTCATACACCGGTGATAATTGCATAATTTCAGACCCAGTTCAGGTTCTACACATACTCGGTTAATTACAGTATCTTGTGATTTTGCAACCGCGGCATATATAGATGCGAAATTGATATCACATCCCACAAAATGAATCAAGTGTATGCTAATAGGGACCAATGTGTCATGGAAGAAAAATTCCAATTGGTGAAGATTTCAGATAATGTGTATGAGGGTAAATATCCTTTAGAACCATATGAAGATGGTGCCAGAGGTACTTATGGTGGTGAATTTTTAACTCAAAGTGTTTTAGCAGTATGGAAGACTATAGAAGATCCATCGTTTAGTCCACATTCATTACATTCTTATTTCTTAAAAGCAGGATCTCGTGAAAGTAGTATGAGATATGAAGTAGAAACCAACTCCCAAGGTAAAAATTATATTAATAAAAGTGTCAAAGTTTATCAGCATCATAGTAATGAGGTTGTGTTTATATTAACTTGTCAATTTACTAGAAATAATAGCATTTACAATAGAAAATTAGAGTATTCTAAAGGTGAAACTAAAAGAATACCCTATGAATTTGGTAAACCTCCAAATAAAATTCTCGAACAATATGGTGGTGAACGTTTAGAAGAATTAGATGGTCTTATTTATATAGAACACACTCATGAATTAGTTGCTCATGCTATACCCGATGTTTATTTTGTATTTGATAGAGATGAAGTTGCTAAGGAAAATATTGCTGATAGAGAAATGGGATTTTTCGTCAAACTGCTTGACCAATTACCAAAAGATCCTAAAGAAACCTTGAAGGTAAAAATTGGTGATTTACTTTATTTATCAGATAGTCTTTATTTGGGAAGTATTGCAAGAACTTTAGGATTCCCCTTATCAGTGAAAAGAGCGAACTTTTTCAGAGTTTCATTAGATCATTCTGTGTTTATTCATGATCATGATTTCGATCCAACCAATTGGTTATTCTGTGATTATAAATTTACTCGTATGAGTAATGAAAGAGTATTATGTTTGGCGTCATATTATGACTTGAAGGGTAAGTTGATTGCAAGTGTTACGCAAGAAGCATTGATTAACTTACCAAAAGCAATGATAGATGAATCCCTTGGTGGTTCTTATAAACTTTAGTTCGTTACTGTAAGGTAATAGCTATTCAAAATCGTGACATCATTGACTTGTGTAAAATTAATCTTTTAATAGTTCTTGTTAGTTAGTTATTTATTATTATTTATATTACGTGTTTAATGGGTTTTTTCTGTTTCTTTTTTTTCTTTTTCTATTGATTATCCCTGTCGATGAATACTTGTCAGTGATAGAAAGCCATAAATGAAATCAATGGACGAGTTCCAAGGCACTAGTTTAACGTGGTAGTGTGCTCTGTTATACCCCATAAAATAGAAAACTCCGCGGTATCTCATACTGTTTTATTTCCGAACTCACTCGTAAATTAACCGGGGTAACAAAATCACAAGAGCCTCCACAAAATATATCCGTACATCATGATCAACAACATGTATGGAACAGTATTAAGTAAGGGATTAGAAAACGTCCTTACAAATGTAGAAGACAAGTTTTCACCTCATGCAATTCATATATTCTACAATAAGCTTGACACTGCTGATTTACAGTGGCATTTGGATGCTATCAGTGACGGGAATAATTTTGTCAATCGGTCCATTCAAGGCTCTACCAATGGTCACACCAATGCATTTATAAATTGTTCCTTGACAGCAAAGAACTCATATCAGCGTCAATTGAATAGGTATGAAGATTTTGTACATGTGATCAAAACCAGACGTGCTAATGGTAAAACGGAGGAAGATGATGAAGATGATGATATTAAAAAAGTTGATGTCCCGTTTAAATTTCAAGTACCGTTCCCTAAAGAAATTGAACAGTTACAATTATCAAAAATTACTCTGAAAGTTGAAAATGGCATTGAATTCAAATTACCTCTGTCTGTTGTGGTTGATCTAACTAAAGATTGTTATAATAATACAATAAAAATATTCGGTAAATTAGTCACTCAAGAACAAAATAAATATGTAGGTTTAGCAAAACTTACAGATACTGTTGGGATCATTCAAATTGACCATAAATATCAAATCTTGGAAAGAGTTATTTATATACATGATGAAGATTTCAATCCTAATGAGTTCATAATTTTTCAAGTTAAGGTATCATCAGCCATATATGGGAAACTTTTATTTGAAGTAGAATTATTCAACACAAGGGGGGTTCATTTTGGGACTATTTTACAGGAAAATTATCTTTTAGATTCTAAATTATGATATTTATTAAATATACGATATATACTAATGATTGGGTTTTATATAATTTTTCTTTTACTTATTTAATGCACCTTATGTACTTTTTTATGCACCTTCTTATTTTATAAACACCGTTTCATACCTCATTGTATGCATCTTAATACTTAATAATTACCTTTTTCTATAAATTCTGCATTAACATTTAAACTTTTACATTTAACTTCGTTCCTACAATTGTAGTTCTTGCGGCATAAAATAATAATGTACCTGCTAATGACAAACAGCCAACTAATAACACAAAATTATCGTATCTTTTAATACTTCCATCTCCAATTACAGCAGCACCAATTGGAATACCAACTAAATTACCAAAACTGATAACAAAGTTTAAGATACCATATCTTTCACCAAATTTGGAAACTACACTAATCTGCGCTAAACATGCAGGAATCATACCTAAAATTGATCCGGAGAAAAAGCCCCCTATAACTGCAAATACATAAAGAGCAGTCAAGTTATACCCAAACTTATACCAAATGACAAAATTACAAAGATTCAATCCTAAAACCATCAAAATATTAACATTAAATTTTCCTAAATGATCAGAGATGAATCCTGGTAGGATTCTTCCAAAGATACTGGTAGCGTTCCAAATTGTTAATAATAAGTAACCAGTGGATTCAGGGTGCCCTTGAGCCATAACATAAGTGACAAAATATGTTAATAATAGAACAAGCGATAACTCTGCGCAAAATGATGCTATAGCTGTAAGCACAAAAGTTTTATCAGTGTGATCAGCCAAAATAGCTTTAACTCTTTTTAAAACACGAGTAATTTCAACTTGCTCCCAACTATTAACAGCAACCTTTTTAGATCTAGGTCTATAGATTCTTTCCTCTACTAAAATACAAGAAATAGTGAGCAAAGCCAAAACCATGAATGCAACGATTCTCAAGGCCCATTCGTATCCAAATTTCACAAATGTATATCTTAAAAGTAAAGGAAAAGCTAAACCTCCAACACTACCTCCAGAGGTAACAATACCTGTCATAAAACCTCTTTTCCTCAAAAACCAATGGTTTATAACACTAATTAAAGGAGTTAATCCGATACCATTCCCTAACCCTAAACATATGAAACTCAAGATAAATTGGTACAAGGTTTTACTGCTAGCAGACCCCATTAATCCAGCAAAACTTAATAATGTTGCAAAAATAAGGATAATCCTAGCTCCTTTAAAATCGAAAATTGGACCGGCGAAAAGTCCAGCAGCGTAAGTGATAGATAAATACAAGGAGAAAATCCATGAAACTGTTGTAGTAGATAAATGACCCAATTGATGTGTTGATACAAAAGCTTGAATGGCACCGATAGAATTTACCATACCTGCAGTGCAAATAGCTCCACAGAATGAGCCAAATATAACAACATAAGCTTTTAATCCTCCATCGGGATAAGTAATTTCGTCCTTATCGAAAACCTCTTCTTGGATTTCCATTGGCTCCATAGGCCCTGGGTGCGTTTGGAGTCCAGATCTGAAGGAGTCTACTTCTGATCCTCGTCTAAAAGGTTCCATTTCACTACTAAACTTTTTCTTCAAAATCGATTTAAATGAACTACTCTATGACTAATAACTTATCGCGAGTTGGAACATCGCACATAATACCCTATTGAGGTATATGCGGGAACTTTGCTATTTAAGATATTTTATGTCAAGCCCATGAAAGTGTTGTGCTGGAATTATATAATCGTCAATAAGAAGAGAAACAATGTCTTCCATGGATGTTTTCTACGAGTATCTGTTGCGAAATAGTTATATATAATTTTGGCTGCGAAATTAGGGAATATATTTATTAAATTGATTAGGGAAACAGTTATAAAGGAATCCAATTCCTGAGGAAATAGATATTGGGTGAATATATTCACTGTATGAAAACAAATGTCTAGTGGTTTTGTGTACTTGAGTAAATGTACGACCTTTTGTGGCGATGAAAAACCTAGACCTTGCACATATATGGTAAAAACATATCATTTTACACTTGATTGCATATATCGAAGATTAAACCTTAACATTAAACTTCGTTCCTACAAGCGTGAATCTTGCAGCATAATACAATAAAGTTCCTGCCAAAGACAAGCAAGCCACTAACAATGCGAAATTGTCATATCTCTTTACACTTCAATCTCCAATTACAGCCGCACCAATCGGTATACCAACTAAGTTACCGAGACTTAAAACAAAGTTCAAAATACCATATCTTTCACCAAATTTGGAAACTACACTAATTTGAGCCAAACATGCAGGAATCATACCTAAAATTGATCCGGAGAAAAATCCTCCTATTACTGCAAATACATAAAGAGCAGTCAAGTTATTCCCAAACCTGTACCAGATAACAAAAGTACAAAGATTCAACCCTAAAACCATCAAAATATGGACATTAAATTTACCTAAATAATCGGAGAAAAATCCTGGTAATATTCTTCCAAAAATACTGGTAGCGTTCCAAATTGTTAATAACAAGTAACCAGTGGATTCAGGGTGCCCTTGAGCCATAACATAAGTGACAAAATATGTTAGTAATAGCATCAGTGACAACTCAGCGCAGAAAGAAGCTATAGCCGTAAGAACAAATGTTTTCTCACTATTTTCAACCAAAATAACTTTAATTCTTTTCAAAACATAGGCAAATTCAACTTTCTCCCAACTATTAACGGCCATGGCTTTAGATCTCGGTCTATAAATTCTTTCCTCATCCAGAATACATGAAATAGTAAGCAAAGACAAAACCATAAATGCAACGATTCTTAAGGCCCACGCATACCCAAGTTTAACGAAGGTGTATCTTAAAAGTAATGGAAAGGTCAATCCTCCTACACTTGCCCCGGAAGTGACAATACCTGTCATAAAACCTCTCTTCTTTAAGAACCAATGATTAATAACACTAACCACAGCTGTTAATCCTATACCATTTCCTAACCCCAAACACGTAAAGCTTAAGATAAATTGGTATAAAGATTTACTGCTAGCAGACCCCATTAACCCTGCAAAACTCAAAAGAGTAGAACATATAAGAAGTATTCTGGCACCTTTATAATCAAATATAGGACCAGCAATAAGTCCAGCAGCGTAAGCCACCGATAAGTATAACGAAAAAATCCATGATACTGTTGTAGTAGATAAATGGCCCAATTGATGCGTTGATACAAAAGCTTGAATGGCACCAATAGAATTGACCATACCTGCTGTGCAAATAGCTCCACAGAATGAGCCAAATATAACAACATAAGCTTTTAATCCTCCATCGGGGTAAGTAATTTCGTCTTCATCGAATACCTCTTCTTGAATTTCCATTGGCTTTATGGACCTGGAATGAATTTGTATCTCAGAACTGGAAGATTCCATTTTGGATACGAATACATTTTTCCAAAAACATTGATTTATAGCAAAATGAACAACCCTATGACTAATACCTTATCGCGAGTTGTCACATCGGACTTAGGGCCTGCTTAGAGGAAGATCAGCATACCTGAGGTCAATCATTGAAGAATTATGTTATAAAACCGGAGCTTAAGCATTGGCTATAATATTAAATTCAAACAAGAGGAGAATCGACTTCTTTTGTGAGTGTATTTCTAAATATCTAACGCAAATAATTTTATATTGGCTACAAAATTAATGTTATATATTAAATTGGTGATAATAGCAAAATTGCTATTAGATTATATTAAATATTAGAGGAAATTAATTATTAAATGAACCTTATTTACGGATGTCTTTGTACACTAAGTATACGTTTGAGTATATTAGCGTAGATCAACAAGGTATCGCACACATTAGTAGTCGCAGTGGTAGCTTGTAAATATGGTGAAGGTAGAAGACTTTACACTTGATTGAATATTAAGATAATTAAACCTTTACATTCATTTTTAATCCTACAAGTGTAAGTCTGGCACCATAATACAATAAAGTTCCTGCTAAGGATAAGCAACCAACTAATAATGCGAAATTATCATATCTCTTTACGCTTCCATCACCAATTACAGCCGCACCAATTGGCACACCCACTAAATTACCAAAACTGATAACGAAGTTTAAGATACCATATCTTTCACCAAATTTGGAAACTACACTTATTTGTGCTAAACATGCAGGAATCATACTCAAAATTGAACCGGAGAAAAATCCTCCTACACCGGCAAATACATAAAGGGCTGTTAAATTATAACCGAATCTGTACCAAATTATAAGGTTGCAAAGATTCAATCCTGACATCATTAAAATGTTTACATTAAATTTTCCTAAATGATCAGAGAAAAATCCTGGTAATATTCTTCCAAAAATACTGGTAGCGTTCCAAATTGTTAATAACAAGTAACCAGTGGATTCAGGGTGCCCTTGTGCCATAACATAAGTGACAAAATATGTTAATAACAAAACAAGTGATAATTCCGCACAGAAAGATGCTATAGCTGTGAGAACAAATGTTCTATCGGTATGTTCAGCTAAAATAGCTTTGACTCTCTTAAACACACGAGTGAATTCAACTTTTTCCCAGCTGTTAACTGATTTAGCCTTGGATTTTGCTCTGTAGAGTCTTTCTTCAACTAAAATACATGAAATAGTTAATAAACCTAATACCATGAATGCGACAATTCTTAAAGCCCATTCATATCCAAGTTTAACAAAGGTGTATCTTAAAAGTAAAGGAAATGTCAACCCTCCTACACTACCTCCAGAAGTGACAATACCTGTCATAAAACCTCTTTTCCTTAAAAACCAATGGTTTATGACACTTACTAAAGGTGTTAATCCAATACCATTACCTAACCCTAAACATATAAAACTTAAAATGAATTGATACAAATTTTTACTACTAGCAGACCCCATTAACCCTGCAAAACTTAAAAGGGTAGCACATATAAGAATTATTCTGGCACCTTTATAATCAAATATAGGTCCAGCAAAAAGTCCAGCCGCATACATAACTGATAAATATAAAGAGAAAATCCATGAAACTGTTGTGGTAGATAAATGACCTAATTGATGAGTTGACACGAAAGCTTGAATAGCACCAATAGAATTAACCATACCCAATGTAGTGATGGCTCCACAAAAAGATCCAAAAATTACACTATAGGCTTTTAAACCACCATCAGGATAAGTGATTTCATCTTTATCAAATTCTTCCTCTTGGATTTCAATTGGCTCTATAGGCCCAGGGTTTTCTGAACGTTCAGATCTGAAAGATTCTATTTCTGGACCTGATCTATAAGGTTCCATTTCAATAGCATGAGATCTTTCAGTACGATTATTAATTCCCATATCAGATCACTAATGAGAATATCAAAATCCTAGTATTTAAATAACTCCTAATCAATGGTTAATGACTAATAGTTGAAGTTATCTATCGCACTTAGATAGGAGATATAACTCCTCCTAATTGAAGCGACTTCGCTACAGGAAGGCTTACCGAAAACGCCTGTTTAGACACGACTGGCTTCTAGTTGTAGTTTTAGGGGATGGATGTCCGAAACTAATAAAGCGATAATGTCGTTAGAAGTCGCGGGTTTTGGTGTAATTTTCATATATAAATCAGATAAGATTAACGGCATAAGAAGCATCTTATGTAAACTTTTATGAGCTAAATTTCGTCATGTACTAGTTTATGTCCAATATAAAACCCCCACAGTAAAAGTCAGCGAATAATGCATAAATAAAACGAAGACTAGGTGCTAGTCAATATAACAATATTAGTACCATCGTCGCAGTAATCTTAGTCGTAATCTTAGTCGCAATATCAATCCAACTACGATGGATTTAACTAAATTAAACCAATCTACAATAAATGGGTTATTGGAAATCTTCGATAAAATCTTCACCAATGATCATCTTCTAGTGCTCGATAGTAAATTGTCACCATTGATTAATTATTTAATACCGTTTCAAGAATTTAAAGCTCGAGGTAAGTTCGATAGGATCATATGGGTGAATGATGTAAATAATGAACTTTTACTACAACATCAAAACATTGTGGTATTACTTGATAATGATACAAAATTCAAAATTCCGGATCATTGTAGAGTGATATTAATTGTTAAGAATTTGACCAAATCCCGTATATATGAAATCAATAAAGAAGTTGGTCTCAATTTAACATTTGATGATGTATTGAATCACCAATTGAATGGGATCAGAGGTAAGCATGTGAAAATATTTAATTGGAAATTCGATGGGGTGGTGATAGATAATAATATATTAAGTTTAGAGGATGATAAGACTCTAGATAGATACTTTAATGAACCACTTTATTGTATTAATGATATTAACCAAGGTATAATAAATTTGATAGATAAGTTTGGTATGAAGTTCAATAATGTTTATTCAATTGGTATTAATAGTAATTTACTATATAAACTTTTCAATACTAAACTTAATGAATATTTGAATGGAAATATGAATAATTTACAACAAGAGTTCTACTTGAATAATTTAAGAGGGACACATGATTTAATTATAATGGAGAGAAATATTGATTTTATACCGCTTGTGATGAATCAATTATCATATATTGGTCTTATAGATGATTTGATTGGTATTAACATTGATTTGATACGTTTAGATAAAGAACAAGTTAAGATTAATGATGAACTATTTGATAATTTGAAATTCCTAAATTTTTCATTAATTGGGATGAAATTAAATAAATTGGCTAAATTATTAAAGAATCAATATAGTTCTAATTCCAATGAATTTGATTTGCCGGAGATTAAAAAGTTAATTAAGAATCTTACAGATTTGAATAAACAACAAGATTTAGTTAAGAAACATACAAATATATCGGAACATTTACTTGATAAAATTAAATTCAATGGTGAAAATAAATATAATGAATATGAAATTTTCTTAGGGTTTGGAAATGCTATTTTTCAAATGACTTATAAAGCACAAATTGCTAAGATTAATGAATTTTTGATAATGAATTTAAATGAGAAAATAATTATTAATAGTGTCATTCTCGTATCGATACTTAATAACGGTATTAAAACAAAGGATTTGGATGATATTAAACAAGGAATGGTTGAAAATTATGGTATAGAAACCATTTGGAAAGTTGATAACCTTTTAAAGTATAAACTAGTTAAACTATCAGATGTGGACCTGATAGTACAAGAAGATGAAGGAGTTGGAAGTATTGACATCCATAAGAATAATTACACTTTACTTGATAAGTTTTGGGATTTACATCCTGAAGAAGATGAAGAACCCATAGATTCAATAGTAGATTATAAATCAGCTAATTTCTCGTTACCGTCAAACACTATCCCATTAATTATAAGAATTATCGAATCATTATATACTAGAGAGTTTTTAGTTTATAAACCCATTAATAAGATCACCAAACAACCAAGTTGGGAGAATCTTAACTTGGAGAAAATGTTTAAAGGACCAATCAATGAAAAGAAAACCAATGATTCTGCAAACAAAACCATGTTGGTTTATTTAGGAGGAATAACTTGGAGTGAAATATCATGTATTAAATATTTAAATCAACAATTTAAAGTAAAAGGAATAAATAATGAGTTCATAATAATAACCAATGGTATAATCAAAAATTCCGACTTACAACAATGCATTCATCATTAAATATATAACCAAAGTTTAACTCTTATTCGCCTAATGTCATAACCTGCTTTACCCTAGCACTCTTATACGGAATCTTCAGCATCTTTTTGAGCTTTTAATTGTGCATAATAGGCATCTCTTTTAATAACTAAAGGTCTGTGTTCGAAGTACCAGTAAGCACCAGCTAAAACGAAACCACAACCGAATCCAATGGATATATCAGTAATAATCTTTCTTCTTAAAGTTCCAGTAATTGGTGCAATAGCCATGTTTAATTGTGTTGTGTGTAAACTGATGAGAATTTTACTACAAGAGATTGGACAATTTCGCGGTCGTTTGAAAACCATAAAAATATCTGGTGATTCTTCCAATCCAATGAATGCGCACTGAAAAAAACGATTAAATTCTTTACTGTCATCCTAAACAATGAATAGATTTTTACAATTAAAGAACATTAGATTCCAACCAAGAATCGTTGGTAGACAATTCCAAACTTCTGCTAGAGTTATGAATAATATTTATGGTTCTCCAAAATCCGGTGTTTATTCCAATCTTCCATTTAATGTTAAGAGAAAATTTATTCCATTTTCAGTTTATTATTGGGGAATTTTAGGTTTCTTCTTTAGTTTCCCATTCTTATCAACTTACTGGCATTTATATAAGGCTGGTTCTTTTAATATGTAAGGTAGCCCTTTACGCATAATATATATTGGTCATTTATTATTTTGATTCGATTATCATATATTGACATTGTTTGATTAGACTATGGTCTATAGTCTATCTTGTCTTTATTTGAAAAGAATATTATTTCAATCTCTTTATTTTCTAGATGTTCTCTTGTTAGTTCTTTTACTTTTGTGTGTCTTTCACTTTTGTATGTATTACTTTTGTGTGTGTTTTATACCTTTTATATCGTGTTTCCTTCTATTTCTATGTCCTTCTATTTAGTATGTCTATTTAGTATGTCTATTTAGTATGTCCTTCTATTTCTATGCTCTTTTATTTCGTATTTTCTATTTCGTATTTTCTATTTCGTATGTATCTATTTCGTCGTATGACCTCCTATATCATCTACCCATAGCATATTTCCTCTGATCAAATGCCCCTCTATATATTATCATCTATACATTAAATCTAACCTTTTTAATTACCTTCGTGTCATTCAACTCTAAAGGTCGTTTATTATCCTCTTCAATTGAATCAATAGCACTATCAAGAAATCCTAATCCCAATGGATTAGATTCCAATTTATCCCAATCTGTATTCTTTTCTTCAGTAAAAGTCACTGGCTTTTGCTCAGGTGGTGGTGATACTAATTTAAACATTTCTTCATTCTTAATTGGTATACCAAAATTTTTAATCCAAAGCATCAACATTTCATCATCATTAAATGGTTTGAATGGATCATCTAATAATTTTACATAATCTAAATCGGGCTTTAAAGTAGGTTTATATTGACTTTGAAGGAATAAGTTCTGTTTTAAATTTTGTTCATCTAATGTGGTTCTTATGTCTACCAAGTTTTTATGGTAATAATTTATTCTAGTATGGAAATTCTTATGATCTCTAAATAATGAATCAAATATGTCATTAATTTTATATATAAGGTTATTTCGTATTTTCATGTTTCTTTTAAAGAATCTTGTACTTTCATAAGCGTCTAATTGATGGTTCATTGTAATGATATATTGTAATAAAATATTACATTCTCTTATGAAATGTTCTGAACTAATGTTATTAGGTAATTTGAATTGTCTTTCTCTTTCATTCAATTTAACAGAATTAGAAGGTCTTAGTTGCTCTTGATCTAAAGAAGTTGCCTTTATTATAAAAGCTTCAATTTTATTAATCACTTCACTATTAAATATCTTCAAACCAGAATTAGTAGTACCATTAATCCATGTTTTGAATAAGTCAATTAAATATTGTCTAGTATTTGAATCCACTAATCTATAGGAGTCGACAAAGGCTTTGAATAGATTACGTTCAAATAAGATATTATAAGGATTACCGATTTTCTTAACTATTGAATCCATCAAGTATATGGCAAATAATTTATACCTGGGTAAACATTTGAATATACGCTCTTCAACAATCGAAACTATAGCTTCACTATGTTGAGGGTTGATTTCTGCCAAATGTGTTAATTCATTGATTAACGTGGCTGACCCTGATGTTAAAGTATTTACTTTCTGCTTATAAGTTTGAATGATATCATCTGACATTAGAGTATAAAATTTGTTTGTGCGGGTGGTAAATTTGAGTGCGGTAGGGCTGAGAATGGTTGAGAATTTGTCAGTATTTAATCTGATTTTTCTCGAGGTATTACTGTGAAATGTTTAGGTTATGGTGGTATTATTGATTTTAGAGGTTTTTAAATTTCTGTGTTTGTGGTGTTCATTATCTTTTATTTAATTATATTTTTTAATTACGTGGTTTTCTTTGATTTTTGAGTTTTCTGTTACTTCTATGGATTATAATTATATGCGGCTTAGATTGCAAAATTCACACATTAAACTTCCGATATAAACATTTTCAAAAAATTAACATAAATATAGAACCAATCTTTTTATTACTTAGTAAAGAAACTTTAACCTAAGTAAAGAATACTAAACTTTTTATCACTGATTCAATTCAATTATACTCATACTCATATCATTAGTAGTCCCTTAGTAATTGGTGCGGCGATAAGAGTAAAGGGTTCCATTGTTATTCGAATTATAATCTATATATGAGACTAAATACACCTACCACTACTTCAAATAACAAAAGCTAACAAACTATCAGTTCCCCTACACAACCATTGATTAATCTTACCCACTACTACTATGCATTAAATAATACGAATTACTCCGATCCGAACTCCTGAATCGGCCAAAGTGAGACTTGAAAAATTTGTCTGACTCAAGCATTCAATAGTTATAGACAAAATGTATAGACTGTTAAGACAATTTAGTAGTAGCACCAGAGCATTGAAGATCAATGTCAAGAATCCTGTCGTTGAAATGGACGGTGATGAAATGACCAGAATTATCTGGCAAAGAATTAAAGATAAATTAATTTATCCATTCTTAAACATTGACTTGAAATACTATGATTTAGGTATTGAAGCTAGAGATAAAACCAATGATCAAATTACTATTGATGCTGCTAATGCTATCAAAGAATATGGGGTTGGTGTTAAATGTGCTACCATCACTCCAGATGAAGCTAGAGTCAAAGAATTCAATTTGAAGAAAATGTGGGTTTCTCCAAATGGTACTATCAGAAATATCTTGAATGGTACTGTTTTTAGAGAAAGTATCATTATACCTAACATTCCAAGATTAGTACCAGGATGGGAAAAACCAATTGTTATTGGTAGACATGCTCATGGTGATCAATACAAGGCTACTGATTTAGTTATTGAAGAAGCTGGTAAATTAGAAATGATTTTCACTCCAAAAAATGGTGGTGAACCAATTAAAAAGACCATCTTTGATTACCCAGCTACTGGTGGGGTTGGTTTAAGTATGTATAATACTGATGATTCTATTAAAGGATTCGCTCATTCATCATTCAAAATGGCTTTAAACAAAAACTTACCATTATACTTATCTACCAAAAACACCATCTTAAAGAAATACGATGGAAGATTTAAAGATATTTTCCAAGAAATTTATGAATCCACTTATAAACCAGATTTTGAAGCTAAAGGTTTATGGTATGAACATAGATTAATTGATGATATGGTTGCTCAAATGATTAAATCTAAAGGTGGTTACGTTATGGCATTAAAGAATTATGATGGTGATGTTCAAAGTGATATTGTTGCTCAAGGTTTTGGTTCATTAGGTTTAATGACTTCAGTTTTAATGACTCCAGATGGAAAGGCTTTTGAATCTGAAGCTGCTCATGGTACTGTCACTAGACATTATAGACAACATCAACAAGGTAAAGAAACTTCAACCAATTCAATTGCTTCTATTTTCGCTTGGACTAGAGGTTTAATTCAAAGAGGTAAATTAGATGAAACTCCTGAATTAATTGAATTTGCTCAAACTTTAGAAAGAGTTACTATTCAAACTGTTATTGATGGTGTTATGACCAAAGATTTAGCTTTAGCTCAAGGTAAAACTGATAGATCTAGTTATGTTACTACTACTGAGTTTTTAGATGCCGTTGCTGATAGATTAAATAACGAAGTAAAAGTCTAAGTGTTTATTTACAATTCATAAGTTTAGATTATTTTGGGTCTGTAATTTCTTTAGATTCTGTAATTGATTAAAAATCATTTTGTGCTCCATCATTTTCTTGTTAAATTTCTTCCTCGTCATATTCTTTACCTTCTTTGGATTTCCTTTCAATGTTAGTACCAATTTCACTCTTTTTTGGTAACCTCTTATTACTTAAGAAAAGTGATGAAATAAATGCAAGACCAACCATACCTAGATTCATATAAAAAACATTTCTTATTGATCTCATCATAATTCTTCTAACAAATAATAAAGCTGGTGGGGTTAAAGTTTCTAAAACTGACGTTGAAGTACTCAATGCTTTATAACTAATATCTTTTAATTGTTGAGCTAACTTGGGATCAGTTGTGGGTAGTTCAGCTAAAGCTGTTGTTAGCTTATTATTTAATGACAGGTTATACACTGTATCAGCCAAAACAGAACCAATTGTACCACCTAAGGTTCTAAAAGCTAAAAGAAGTGAAGTTGTCATGATGGTAGCATCATTGGTCTTTGGGGCTTTAATTTGACAAGACGCAATCATGGCTTGGATAACTAGTCCATTACCAACACCGGTTGGAATTAAAATTCCGATACGTGTGCTATTAGAAGTATCTAAATCCAACATCACTAATAAACCAGCACCAACAAATGAAAACACAACTCCAAGAATAGCAAATGGCTTAACATAAAGTAACTTACTTAATAATAAACCTGTAGCGATAGAAATAAGAATCATACTTATAATTATTGGTAATAAACTTACCCCAGTATGTAAAGGGTCTCTTCCTACCACATTTTGGAAATAAATGGAAAGATATAAAATGCATGTCATATAACTTGCTAACATTGCAAATAATGCAATGGAACCAGCAAGAATTTGGGGAATCTTAATAATTTCAATAGGTACTAATTGATGAGTACTAAACTTGCAATTCCAAATTCCAAATAAGATTAAAACAATAGGACCTAATATTAAACAAACAATAACTGCTGCTGAGTTCCATTTATATTCACCACCAGAAGCAAAGGTTAAACCTAATAAAAAGACAACTACACCACCAACAAATAATAAAGTCCCCATATAATCAATAAGACCAAATTGTTCTCTGAGTTTAAATTTAGGTTTAGGAGGATTGAAGGAAAAGAAAAAGAATATAGCAGCTAATCCCCAAATAGGTAAATTTATATAGAAGCACCATCTCCAAGTTACATTCGAAGTAAAAGCTCCACCAACTAAAGGTCCAATAACCATACTAATACCAGTTATGGCACTGAAGAATGAAATAGCTTTTGGTCTAGTGTTGATATCAACAACTTCACTAACAATAACAAATACTAATGTTTGGATTCCTCCTGCTCCAACACCTGCAAGGACTCTACCACCAATTAAAGCATTCATACTTGGTGCCAAGGCACATAATAATGAGCCTGCTTCAAATAATAATATACATACTAACATTGTATACTTTCTACCAAACACTATAGAAACTTGGCCCCAATTAGCTGCAAAAACTGTTGATGGTAAAAGAAATCCCGATAATAGCCATCCTACTTTGTTGAAAGCATGGAATTTGTTTGCAACTTCGGTTAATATAGTAGCAACAATAGTTTGATCTAACCCTATTAAAAAGGCACACAAGAATAAACTCAGTAAACACATGATAAGCTTGGTTCCATGTAAATATTGGTCTTCTCTTTTTGTACCATCTCCAGCATCACTTTCAATGAATTTTTTGATTTTATCTGTTTCTTGTTTAAGTATATTGGTAGTTTGTGACATTGTTTAATAATTTAAAGGAGATTTGTTGAATATATATACAGTTTTTATTTCTATGTAGATGGCCGGTACACCAAGCCTAAGGAAAAGATATAGTACCGCATTTGCGTTTCTCCGTCTACAAACTCCGGTGATTTTGGGATGGTAATTAGTAAGGTTTTTGGAATGAAAGATTTGATGAAGCTTTATTGGTGAAGTTTTGTTGGTGAAATTTTGATGGTAAGTTTTAATTTTTAGAATTTTTACTTTTAGAATTTTTATTATTTGTATGAATTTGAAGTCTTATTTTCCTTCAGATTTTTGTGATGTTATATCTATGAAATAAAGGTTTTTATTTCAGATATAGTTGGTAATGTATGAAAATAAGTTACTTTAATTATAATTACTGCTGATAAAGAATTTAGGTTTTTAATTTATAAACAACAGCTGGGTGTGTAATTACTATTCATTTATTGTTGATAACACTATTGATTATTTTCAACAACTGGAACTATTTGAGGTTCAATAAGGAATGGCTCATCCATTACAATCATTAACATTTGAAAGAGTATCACAGAAACCTCCAAAAACTGATAATATTATACTCATCTTAAAAGATATTTGGGAGGTGAGAAATGATAAGGTGAGAAATCAGTAAGGCTATTACTATTTCGCAACATAGTAATTTGCAACATAGTAATTTGCAACATCGTAATTTGCAACATCGTAAATTCTTTATGATATTTTAAAAACTTTCAATAACTAAATTTGAAATTAATTTCACATACTCGGCTATACTCTATTGTATAAAACAATCAAAAGCTTAATTCAATGATAAAAAAGATAATATTCCAATTAAAGAAATACCCCATAAACCCTAAAATTACAATACATCGGAGATTCATAGTACTTTACCTAATATAACAGCAATATTTTAAACGCCTTATTATAACCAAATTACATTAAATCAGCCCCATGACTTCAAGAAACCGAAAAAAAAGAATATACTTAAATCTATCCACATCGAGCAAATCGTATTTTATATCCAGACATTTCTTATCTCCCGAACGTAAATCTTTAATTTACCACGACCAGAGGAAGTTAAAAAGCCATACAAGTGTGGTAAAATGACATCATTCATTTAATGAAATTTATTCCATTTACTTTACCACTATACATAAAGATAAAAAATAGTTTAACAATCGCCTTATTGTTCTAGACTAAAAACTTACGTAACTTTCCACCCTTGTAAAATTATTTCTTGTTCAATACTTTATCTACGCATATGACAGATCAAATAGGTATATCAAACTTGGGGCTTATTTTAGTAATTTACATTAGTAAGAATCGAATACAAAAGCTTATAATAGTAGCAATAGAGCATTTTTTAGGCTATTCTTGCTATAATTAAAATACCAATTCTTCACTATTGTTAGCTCATCTGGATAACAATGGGTGCCAACCCTCACATTTTTCCTCGATTGCTCAAGGGACATTGTGCCTCCCTCAAATCGTAAAAAAATCTCACTGATCCCTGGAAAAATATTGATCTGCAAGTCATTTAGCGTTTTTGGTAATTTTATAAAAAAGTGATTTCATTATAAAACGCTGAAGTTTTAAGTTTAAACCCTGAGTGAGGGATATTTCAAGATGTCATATAGTTATCAATATATCAATCATGATGGGACTCCTGTTACCCCCGTTACCCCTGGATATTTTCAATTTACTCAGGCTCAGGGACAACAAGGATTTCCCCAAGTTACACCAGGTCATATTAGCCAAGGAGGTCATTTAAATCATATTAAACTTCCACAAATTTCAACTCATATTCCGGGTCATATAGCACAAGTTTCTAATGTTAATCAGGTTACAAATCAAGGTAATCAAGGTCTAAATCAAAGACAAAATCATAGCCTAGGTCAAAATTCTCATCAGCCTCCCCAACAATCACAAGCAACCCAGGTGGTTCAAGTTGGTCAAATTAATCAAATAAGTCAAACTCCTCAACTACCTCAAATATTTACTAGTCCACAATTTAATCAAGTACCTTTCCCTAATGGTACTTTAAATTATAGCCCCCAAAATAACATATATCCGCTCGTTCAAGTCCCGGTTGTGCCTAATCAGGAAGATGATAAATCAGTCAACTTCCCGATTCATAAGTTATCAAGTAATATGATCTTACCGTTACCCATATATAACCTTTTAATTGCAATTTATTCATCGATTCAAATTAAAAAATATGCAACCAGTGCAATCAATCCATTAAGAAATTACTTGACAGTTTATGAATATACTGTGAATAACCAATCAATTATTTGGGATTATGAAACCGGTTTAGTACATTTGACAGCAATTTGGAAAGCAGCTGAATATAATTCAAAATTCAAACCTTATGATCATAAATCAAATACCAAATCCAAGGCTGACATTGTCAAATTATTAGATAGTACCCCAAAGCAATATCAAAATTATATCAAAAGAATCAGGGGAGGGTTCTTGAAGATTCAAGGAACTTGGTTACCTTATATGTTATGTAAAATTTTAGCAAAAAGATTTTGTTATTATATTCGATATGAATTGATTCCTTTATTCGGTAATGATTTCCCTGATTATTGTTTAAAACCAACCGATAAAAAATTTGGAGAATTAAAATTTGATGAAATTGAAGATGATGTTGACAATTTTGATGTTTTTGAAGCATCAAAATGTTTGGAATCTTTAAGTAAAAGTAGACCACAAAATAAACCAGAGGAAACTAAAATTGGGTCTGAAGTAACAAATGAAACACCTATTGATGTAAATTCAAACTTTAGAATTCATAAACTGAATTCAACTGGTAATGCTGTTACTACTGGTACTCTCAGCAATATCAACACTAATAATTCAACTTTTGATAATTCTACCATACCAACCCCCAATCCTAACAATATCAACTCTAATACTAACGCAGGCGTTGGTATACTTGAAACACCTTTTCATTTTGTACAAAAAGATGATCATAAAAGGTCTAGATCTGGAAACCAATTTGATCCTTTAACTCCTCAAACCCCATCAGTGTATCAATCAAAATTTTCAAACTATACCACATCACCCATTTCTCCGGGTACCAAATCTAATGATGGTATCAATTCTATTTTATTAGCAGCTGATTTAACCAATGAAGAGTCCAAATCTCCTCCAACTAAATCCAGAAGAATAAGTATAAAGATTAATGATTTAATATCTTAGTATGCTTGGTGTAATAGAACGATAACTGTCTTGGGTGTTGAGTCATTTTCATTGTAATATGTTTAAATTTCAATATCCTTAGTGTTTAAAAGGAATTTTTATTGCTTTAAATGGATTCTTTGATGCTTTAAATGGTAATGGTTAGCAGTGTAAATGGAATAATTTGCCGGGTGTATTTCTACACTGTAGGCACTGTGTAAGTAGATTGTATTTTATAATAGAAATTGTGCGAAGTCGAATCTCAAAGTTACGTGTAACACTAAGTATGGAATTCATTGAATACGACTCTTTCCAAGATGAAATTCCTCAACCAAAGGCTGCATTGCCATTATCTATCCCTACTAATATCGAGAACTTGAGTTTAAAACTACCCAAGTTGAATAATATTAAAAATTTGTTGAAGTTTGATGATGAAGAGATCATAGTGAAGAATGATGAAATCAGTGAAAACTATGCTAAAGTATCAATGGATCTTGTGAGTAAGGACCTTGATAAGAGTTCTAATATTGATATTATTGATAAGGGGGGTGAACTGAAGTATTTATCGAATAAATTATCAAAAGTATTGAATAATTCCATAGATGATTCTTTGATCAAAGAACTCTTTAATTTAAAATTGAATGAAACTGAATTGATTGATTCTAATTTAGTGGGGAGTCTTGCAAGAAGAAACTTAAGAAGTAAAATCGAAGCAAATCTTATTAAAAATCATACAGCAATCTTGAAAGAATACCAACCAATGATCAAGAATTTGAAACAAATGGGTAGTAAACTTGATAATTTAAATCAAATCAATAATACAAACAAAGCAAAGTTTGATGAAACTTTAGATAATTTACAAAAATTTAATAAAGATTTCAAATCTTTAAATGATGATAAAGTCAAGATCAATTTAAAGAAAACTTTATTGACTAGTTTTAAGAAGAAGTTCTTATTGAATGAATTTGAAGAGTTTGTAATTGATAATAATGAAATTAATGATGAATTTTTCAATGTTTTAAACCGATTAAATGAAATCAATGAATCTTCTTCTATCTTATTATCGGTGGAAAATTCCAATTTAGGTATAAAGATTATTGAAAAACTCAATAAACTAGTAACTAAATGTAATGAAAAATTGTACAATTTTGCCAAAAGAACCTTAAATAATCCAAATTTGAATAATGAAAAATTGAGTAGATTTCAGCAAGTTTTGGTCATATTGAAAACTCAAAATCTTGATATGTGCAATAACCTTATACAAGATTTTAGTAACGATAGATCCAAAATGTTGATTGAAGAATTTAATAAACAATTACGTGATAATGAAATCAATGGTGATCCTGTACGATATATTGGTGATTTCTTAGCGTCACTTCATACTATAGTTTTAAATGAGATAGAATTGGTGAATTCAATATTCACTAATGATAAAGAACAACTGAATTTATTATTAAATTTAATATTCCAAAAAATATCTAAACAATTAAAATCTAATTTTGAAACCATTATTTCTATAGAATTGAATTTCAAGACAATTTATTCGATTTTTGACTTGTTTGATTTATATAAGTTAATGTTTAATAAGAAATTCAACAATGATGATCAAAATAGTTTAATAGTGACATTAAACCAATTAACGGAATTTTGTCAGTTTAAATTATTGGACCTTTTAGATAATAAATTGAAATCTATCAGATCAAGTAATCTGGCTAAACTTGATTTAACTAGTGATTTACAACCACCGGAATGGTTGATTGAATTTTTAAATCAAATCTTACCAATTATTGAAAAGTCTAAAGTCAATTTCAATTCTATCTTAAATTTGAAAGGTGATACTTTAAAGAGCTTCCTTACTAAGTTTATTAATGAGCCAATTGATATATTTCATTTCCATATAAAATCTAAAGATTTCAATGCTTTGGAAAAGATTATATTAGAAATCAATTTCATAGATTTGATGTTATCAAAAATATTACCCATTAATTTATTGAATGATAAAATCATAGAATTGAATGATTTAATAGATCAATTGAAATTGAAATTAATTGATTATCAATATAATGACATTTTAAGTAATTGTAAATTAGATAACTTTCAAAATATAATCAATATGATAATGCCATTCGATGATGAATTAATGGTGGAAATATATGAACCTATAAAGGAAAATAAGTTTTTCAATATTCAAGAAATAGATGAAGTCAATGCTTCAATTACTGAATACTTACCTAATTCACTTATAGAAATTCAAAATAGTTTATTGAAATTGAATAATCCTATAATAACCTCAGATGTATGTGAGAACAGTTCTTTAAAATTTGTGAAATTTTATGGTAATTTCAATACTATCACAAAGAGTTTTTTAAACAAATCTTTAGTATGGAATGATTTCGAAGTAGCTACTTTAATGGGTGTAGAGGAACATTATTTAGCAGAGAAGAATATTTGAGAAGTATTAGTTAATGGAGGGTGATATCATAAATATATATACAGCATCGTAATCTATTAAGTCCCTTATGAAGATTCTATTGAATCCCTTATTAAGTATCTCATAATCTTTAATCTCTCTATAAACTATCTTGCCTTATTGGTTTCTTCCCTCTTCCATAACCATCAACAGCATAATAATCCATTGGATAATATGTCTTGAATTCTATATCCTCCTCTATCATTACATTAGCTTCATATGGTGTTAATAATGGTTTGTTATAGGCATAACCCCAATCTATTGATAACCTTGGGCATGCTACTTGAACAAAAGCATCAATATCTTGAAACATTGATAATTTTTGTGGTAATATTTCACTTAATATAATCTTAACAACTTTATATCCTCTTTCGGTTAATTTGTCTTGTAAGTTACCTACTGTTATAGGATTACCTTGTCTTCCTAAAGCACCTAAAATCAACCCTATAGTTTTAGCGTTTTTAGCAGCTTTAATAGCGTCTCTTCTAACTTGATGCATTTGATCATGATCATAATATTCTCTCGTGAATTTTCTTGAGTATGGATCATATCTATAAGCAGGAATTTCAGGATTTTGAATCATTGCACTTTCAAGATGAAATCTTCCATCACCTAAATAAATCATTGCCAGTATATGATTTTTATCTAACCTAGGTGAAGAACATCCTAGAACTTCTGCTTTAGATAAAGGTTTTAATTGTGGAGGATTTAAGAATATTGGATATTCTGAATCATTTTCAAGTTTACGTTTAACACTATGAATACTTGGATTAAATTGAATAGTACCAAAAATCGCCATACTGGAATTTGCAGGGAAATTTAATTTTAATGTATTTATAACATGAGTTTCATCAAGGGCTATCGTGACAAATATATATAAAACTTTTATTGACATTAAATCAACTGGTACCAAACATGAATGGGCATAATGAACTATGAAATCACAATCTAATGATTTAGCAGTGAAATCATCAATACAACAAGCTCCGTATGTTACGTCACCCATAACTATAGTTTCGACATTACAGAATTGTTCAAGTATATCCGATATGATTAATGAGTAAATCAAAAGACCTTCTGGCATTTGTAATGCTACTCTTTTGGCATTTTGTTTCCGTATGTTCCATACGGTTTTATGGATTTCGAAATTATAATTTGAAGGTAATAATTTAATAGCTTCATTTAATTCTTTATCATTTAGTATATCTTCAGGTATAGGATTTAACACTCTACTGATGGTTTTATTAGTTTTCACTAATGAAGTGCCATCGGCTTTCTTCCTACCTACAAATCTTCTCTTTTCTACTTCAACCATGTTATCTAAAGATTTCGCGATGAGATATTTTTCTTAGTAACGATGATTACACCATTCTTCACCATAACTCAAGATGAAGAGTTTATTCATTTAGAGATCAAAATCTCTCATATAAGATTCAATGCCAAAACTATAGAGATGGTTGTGAATGGGCCATTATTCATTTTTTCCTTAACTCCTTATTATTTAAGGTTGAGATTTCCATATAATTGTATAGAAGATGAGAGATCTCATTCAGAATTTGATAGTAAAAATGATGTGGTAAGAGTTAGGATTCCAAAAGAAATCAAAGGACAAGAGTTCCCGGATTTAGATCTTACTGCAAAATTACTTGCCAGAAATAATGAAACCGAAGTCCAAAATAAGCCATTAATTGAGGAAATGGATATTGATAATAGTACAGGCGCAAAAGATGGATCCAACTCACTTAAAGAAGACACAAATGTTTTAAAAGAAGGTGAACAATTTAATTGGGAAATCTCTCAACAAGAAGCAACCGAAAATGTTTTACATAAAAACTACGGATTTGATAATCAATATAATGGAATTATAGGTGTTAGTTTAGCTAATGGGAATGATATAAATGAACTAGGAGACCCTGAAAATACTGATAATGATAATAGAATCTTGGAAAGATTAATAAAGGAAAATATCAAATTCGATCCAGAATATTATGCATCTGATTTTATGATGGAATCTACTGAAGAATATCAAACTTTACTTAATTGGAAGAACCCAATAATAACCCAATTTTTAAAATGGTATAAGAATAGAGGCGATGAAACTATTATGCCAGTGGAATTCACTCAATTCGAACAAGAGAAAATGATGGATCTTCCTAAGAAATCTTATTTGATAAATAATGACTATAAAACTGAATTGTTAGTATTTGTGATTTCATTATTATTCTCGTATCATTTTGACTTGAGAGAAAATGATGGTGAACAGAACACTGAAAGTGGATGGACAGTTGGTAAGTTAACACCACAAATTTGTTTCTTAGATAATAAACTTTCTGTAAAGACTGAAGAAAATGATAATTTATTAAAGAGTGCAATAATAGCTGGTATAAGGAGATCATTATGTTATCCCTTACACAGGAATTTCAACTTATCTATGAAAGTATGGGATGATGTATATTATAACTTAAGAGGTGGTAAACGTTTAGTTATTAAGAGTTTACTCCATTTAAAAGAATTATTTAGATTTCATGATATCTATTATGTCTATGATAAAATTTGGTTACAAGATTTGTTATCATGGTTTATCAAGGAAATAGATGAGGCAACATTGAGAATTTTGGCTCATGATTTAAAACGTGAATTAGAGACTGTTAAAAGAGAGGATATAATGTTTGAAAAGGTAGATCAAGATAACTTACCTGATAGTGATGATGAGGAACCTAATGAAGACATAAATGAAGATAATGATATGATTCTTTTAAATTTGAAAGAGATAGAATTAATGACAGAGGATGTGAGGGATACAGTGATGCAACAATAGACTTAATAATCAATAAAAACTTTTAATAATCTATATTACATCTATAACCTAAAATACAACCATACTTTTCCCTAATAATACACTTACTTTTTTTCTTCAAATTCCATGGAAACATCTTCTTTTGCAGACTGATTACCTAAATCTACCGACATATTATCCATATGACTTTTATGACGTTTATGAGTTCTTTCAGGTGGTGCCACTCCTTGTGGTGGATATTGACTTGAGGTTTGTCCTAAAGTTTGTCCTGAAGTTTGTCCTGGTGTCTGTCCTGGTGTTTGCCCCGGATTCTGTCCTGGATTTTCAGGATTCCAATGTTGAAATTGAATAACCCTTTGAAATGATGTCATTGATTCCTGTGATGGTGGGTTCTGCTTATGCTTGGATGGTAAAGGTTTAACTTGTAAAGTTGCAGGGGAATTGGGTCCTAATGAACTTGTTCTTGAATGTGATTTACCAGGCAGGGTTTTAATAGGAGATGGCCTAGTTGGGGGATATTGATAAGCTTGAGTGTAAGGAGCATTTGTATAATATTGAGGATGATTTTGAATATGTTGCTGTTGATATATTTGGGCTTGAGTTTCAACTCTATTCATATCTATATTGGGATTTAGGGTTGAATTTAAATTAGGAGGATTCTTCACTACTGGCATTGAATAATGTCGTTGATGTGAAGTCAAAGGTATTCTATTAGGAAATTTATAACCAGCGGTAGGGGAATTTAAATTTGCAACGCCCTGTGCTCCTAATTTTGATGGGGACATTGGTCTTTTGATAGAAGGATTTGATGATGCACTTGTATTAGGGGTGACATTGGATTCACCAAATTTATAATTTATGGGTATACTGCTATAATCGATACTATTAGATCGAGTATGAGTGTGGGTATTATCTTTGATTACTACACACATTGAAGGGATCATATTACCAGGAATATTAGCATTCATGGCAGTAGTAATAATTTCATGATTTTTCTTAGCAATATCTAATTTGATTTGATCTTGCTTAGTCTTTTCTTGTTCAACTTTAAGCTTAATCATTTCGAAGAATGCTGACTCCGAAAATGGGAAATTCTTATAATCCTCTCCTAGTATTGCTTCTAGATTCTTGGGGTTGGTATCACTATTAAACGTCAGCCTCGTTGGTAATGGTCGGGATGGTGATATGTCAGGTGACCTGTTAGAATCCTTCCGATCCTTATCTATAAGTGAATGAACACTTATGGATTTTGGCGCCATGTTCCCTGCATTAATATTAATATATTATGTATAACTATGTGAGAAAATTTTTATCC
The DNA here is from genome assembly GCA_030563485.1 of Yamadazyma lessepsii. Lineage (NCBI taxonomy): Eukaryota > Fungi > Ascomycota > Pichiomycetes > Serinales > Debaryomycetaceae > Yamadazyma > Yamadazyma lessepsii. The sequence goes on along the minus strand of JAJMJG010000028.1, from coordinate 7,384 downwards.
TTTCTCAGTGATAACCGCATAAGACCCTTAATGAGAATTTACACTCCATGGTATAAATTGAGAACTCGACGGTTTAAATTTACTACCGTATAGTAGGGTTATTTGAATCAAGTGCTTTTGTGTCATTATTTATTCGATTATTTGAATATTTGATAAATTGAATAGTAGAGATTACAAATATAAATAAAATCAATGCTACAAATATGTATTAAAACTTCTCCAACTTTAAAACAATCTTACCATCATTTATTCGTAATTTCTTATAAGAATCACGGAAATTTTGATTCCAATCGAAATAATCATCAATTTTGAATTTCAATTCATTATCTTGAAATAATTGTAATCCTTCGATTAACCAACTTTTCTTTACTTTAAGGTTGATTTCATCATAATAATTATATTTAGATAATGAATTTGCGAGGGATGAACCCCATGAATTAGACCAAGGGTTAAGGATGGAATCTTCATTTGATTGAGTTTTATAACTAACTAATTCATCAATACTATAACTTGAAACCTTAGTATTGAATTTACAAAATGATATGAATGAAGAATTCATTGATTTGGGTTTTAATAGTTTCATAAGAAATGGATCATTATTAGCCACTAACAATGAAGATAATGGTTTTTCAAATTTGACTGGTAATTTCAAATAATCCAATTTCTTATACTTGATTGATGTTTTAGTTAACCAATTAGATCCAATTATATCAATCACTAAATCAAATCTATAATTATTTACATTACTTGGCCCTATTACTTCTGAACTATTTTTAAACATAGCTTCGAAAATATTTATAGCCATAAGATCTGGTTTTTTGTAATTCACAGCAATAATTTCTCCTGGTAATACTATATCAGTATTCTCTAAATTGAATTCAATTACTTGGAAGTTTTTGTGTACTCCATTATATTGAGATACAAAGTTTTCCACAATTTCAACATTATTATCTTCCACTATCATCACCAAAGTTAAATTGTCGAAATTATATAAGGAAGAGTTTAATAATTGAATAATGGTATAACCTAAATTAGTATCGGCCCCATTAATCAAAATCACTGGCAGTTTTAAATTGATTAAATGTTGTAACGCTTGTTTGGCCCTACAATATAATGAAGGAAATAAACTAAACTTGGCTAATGTGGGTAATTCGGGATCATTATTCTCTTCGTTATTATCTAGTCTTAATAATGGATCAAGACTACTAATATCTTGAAATAATTCTTCATCAATTTTAACTATATAATCTTTATCAGGATGAATTAAAATTGTCGTACTTAAGGATCCAGTTCTTCTTAATGTATTAACACATCCAAATACTTTATCCCCTAAAGCTAACCCATTTTTAACTTTGGCTCCAATATCAACAATCTCTCCACTAAATTCATAACCTAATCCAACATGAGAGTCACTTAAATTATAATAATATTTATTGATCTTCCCAATATCAGGAGAATTTAATGAAGCATAATCAACTTGTACCAATAGCGTATAGGGATCAATTGGTAATTCTATAGTTGGATAATTGAAATTTACTTCAGTATTCTTATTAACTACTGATAAATCTTTAACATGACATTTCTTTAAATTCCCTAATGGTTTATATGGCTTAGCCTTAGGTTCAGGTTTATAGGTTGGTAAAGGTTTTGGACCTGGATCATTAAGTCTATCGAGATATTTTAATTCTGGGGGCATTTTATGAAACAGATTAGATTTCCGTTTTTCTTCTTCGATTTCTTTCAAATGTTGATGGTGACTCTTTAAATCATCCTCGGGTTCTGGTGCAAATCCAACTTTCTTTGTCATGGTGATGCCTTAAAGGTTGCAACTCTAGAAACCGCGCCGTTGTTTGCGGATAAGCATGATCCTAACAATAACAAGTTATATCATATGTCTACTAACTACCGTATGGGGAATTCAATTCCATATCAGTCTATTTAGGTATCCTATCTACTTTTGGATTCCAATTATCCTTTCAATCTTTATTCCAGTTTCAATCATAATCTTATTACCCATTGATTACGTACAACACAATTCTGAACAAGGTTTAAAATTATTTCAATTACCTGATAATGTTATATTAAATTTATGGAGATCAAAGTATTGGATAACTTTCTTATTGACTTGGTTAATATTACCACTCCTACAAGAATTTTATAGGAGTGGTCAATTTAGAGCTTATAATAAATTAACCGATGCATTGAGGAAGAATTTAAAGTTCCAATTGATTTTATTAGGAGTTTCTATTATTGGAATCATTTATCTTATTATAGAAGCAGGTTTAACTTTTGATCATTTGAAATCCCTCGTCATTGGTATATCTCATATTTATGCATTAATTCTTGCCCTATGGTTAATGGCTCATGGCTTAATCAATATTCCAAGAAATAAATGGAAATTCGGTAGTTTAATATCAAATTTGAATTATTATTATTTGAAAGTGCCTAAGTTAATTGATGATTTAGAAGATTGTAAGATTTCATTTAAAGAAGATATCATTAAAGTTTTGATACTAAATAAGAATTTCATTAATGATGAATCAGTTATTTATAGAGATTGGATTATTGATTTATATAATAAAATTCCTGGGGATTTAAAGGATCTTATGGAATTACAAATCAATCAAAGTGATGATATTCCAAGAAATCAAGTTAATAATATTTATTTGAAAACTTTAACTTCAAGTTTCAATTCAAATTTAAATAAATTAATTGCTTATGAAGCTGAGTTTAATAATATTTTTAATAGTATAATACTATTAGAAGATTTAACAAACTCATCATTGGAGAATTTAAATTTTAGGATTCATCAAGTATCTAAAATCAAATTCGTTTGGTTGTATTATATTAATCCTATATTAAATAAGTTCTATTCCATTAGTTTATTTATTGTTTCCTTTATAATTATTGAATCTGAATTCTTCCATTCAACCAAATTATCCTTAGTAAATTTGATATTTACTAAATGCAATGCTACTATGAAATTCATTATTACTAGTTTAGTGTTTTCATTCATGTTAATATGTTCATTAAACTCATTAACTAAATTGAAAATATTTAATATGTATCATTTAGTGGCTCATAAATCAGATCCAGTATCCACTTGTTTTTATGCCACTTATATAGCTAGATTGACTATCCCGTTATCATATAATTTCATTACTCTATTCATATCCAGAGATTCCATTTTCGAAGATTGGTTTGGTAAATCTATTCATTTAACAGGCTTATTCAATTTATTAAATAATTGGGTGCCTAGATTATTATTTATACCCATAGTTTTAACTTTATTCAATGTTTATGATAAATTAAAGAGAAGATTAGGTTTAAGTAGTGACTTATATGAAAACTTTGGCTTTGATGATAATGAAGATTTGGAAAACAATAATAAGCGTAAAGATTTAATAATTGTAGAGGCAAAAAGAATTGTAGATAGGGAAAGTAATAAGAGGTTAAATATTCATTCAAGGACTTTTAATATTCAAAATGCTGCTAATATTAATTATGATAACAATAGAATTGAGTTTGAAAATCAATTGATTAATTCTACCAATAGGATAGAATTTCATGATGATCCAAATCCTTCAGAATCAACTCCTTCATTATGGAGTAATCTTTCAAATCAATTCAATAATTTTAGAAATCAGTTTAGAACTTATAGAGATGAACCTTTGGATGATTTTAATTATGATGAAGATGCGGATGGTAATTTAGTCGTATAGATATTTTAATGCATATACCTTCGTTTGTTTATTTGGAGTATTTGTATCAAGGGTAGTTTTTTATTGGTGGTTTAAAAGTGTCTTGGTTTTTATGTGTCTTGGTTTTAAGAGTCGGTTTTAAGAGTCGGTTTTAAGAGTCGGTTTTAAGAGTCGGTTTTAAGAGTCGGTTTTAAGAGTCGGTTTTAAGAGTCGGTTTTAAGAGTCGGTTTTAAGAGTCGGTCTTAAGAATCTAGAAGTACATTAGTTATTGGAACTAATCATGAATGAAAATCGTCTTGTATATTATTATTTTCAAAATGACTGTTGTTAATGCTCACCTACGAAATTTAATGATATCAAGAATTTATTTTCTTTAGGTTAGCTGGTAAATTTTTAAAGCTATAAGTTTATGAAATTTGATGAAAATCACAAAAACTTAAAAATGTTTGAATTTTTTAAAAATTCAACAGAAATATTTGATGTGTCATTTTCATCAACATTCTTCAGTATAATCAACCTTATCATTTTCATTAAAATAAGCTGTTCTATATCATGAGATTTGAGTATTATTAAGAAACATTCTATACGCATTCTTGAGCTAGTAAAAGTGCTGATTCGATACGAACAATAGGCTCAATATTTATTTCAAGATCTCAATTGAAATAATTACCAATATTAATGGTCTACAATTGACTTGTATATCAATAGCATAGACTCGTTCGTAGAAAACCCTGAGATACACTCCTTGTGAAGAATGTCCGAGAATGAAATGACCCAAATTGAACTAATCTAATAGTCTATTTATAGATGAGGGGAATTAGACATCATACATAATTTACGATGTTAACATTGTGGTTTATATGGGTATGTCTCTACTAAAATAAAAAAGTGGCCTTATATTTTAAATACCTAAGCAACGGCTTATTGTCACTAAAACAATCCTTTTCCGTGTATTCAACGTATCTGCGCTAAATACTCTACAGTGTCCATAACCTTAAACATGGGGGTTTTCAAATAAAACAAATTCAATTTTACACTTATCCCTTAATTTACTTATGTCTATATTCACTCTTGCAAGAGATTCACATACGAATCCAGAAAACTATAGAATTAAATTTAAAGATGCTCAAGCGGTGTTGGGAAGTAATCCTATAGTGCTCGTAAATGATAGTCTACCAACCAAAGAAACTGAATCTCAATTTGCAATTATTGGTGCTGGGTTTGGGGGTATTGCAGCTGCATTGACAGCTACTAAGAAATTAAATACAAATGATTATCATATTTTTGAAAAACATGATGATTTAGGTGGTACTTGGTATGCTAATACTTACCCCGGATGTGCCAGTGATGTTCCTGCGGCATGGTATCTGCTTTCAGATGAATTGGTCTCAAATTGGAGCGATATTAGGCCACCACAGTATGAGATACAGGAATATATCCAAAAACTTGTTTCTAAATATGGTATTCGTGAACATTCTAGTTTAAGTACTCAAATCTTGCAAGCAAACTGGATTGAAAAAACTGCTCACTGGGAATTAACAGGTAGAAGGTTGGCAAATGGTCAAAAAGTTAAACATATTGCTAAAATATTAATAAATGCAACTGGTGGTTTAGTGGTACCTAATCATTTCAATGCTCCTGGAATGGAAACATTCAAAGGGAAATATATACATTCAGCAGTATGGAATTATAATGTATCTTTTAAAGGTAAGCGAGTTATTGTAGTTGGAAATGGATGTTCTGCTGCACAAATTATTCCTGCATTATTAGATGATTTTGAACCAAAATCTATAACTCAACTTATTAGAAGTAAACATTGGATTTTCCCTCCACAACCCCAAATTATAGCTTACTTGTATTTCCTTTTAGGTTGGTCAAGAATTGGTTTAGTTATCCTTAGATGTGTAATTGCAACAGTTGCTGAAGCTAGGTATCCTATGTTTTCCGGAAATAATTGGATAAGTAGATTTATCAGATGGACAAATACCAGAATTGCAACCAATTATATGAAGGAAAACATCCCAAGAAAATTCCATGATGTTGTGATTCCTGATTATAAAATCGGGTGTAAAAGATTGATTTATGATTACCATTATGCTCCATCACTTCAGGATGAGAGGATTGATGTAAAAAATGATGAAATAGCAGAAGTCAAACCCCATTCTGTAGTTTTGAAATCTGGCGAGGAGTTGGAAGCGGATATAATTGTAGCTTGTACTGGTTATGATCTTCATATGTCATTTATTCCCTACAAGATTATTGGAAAAGAAGGTTTTGATTTGGCTGATGAATGGGATAAACATGGTCCATCAGCCTATGAATCTATTATGGTCAAAAAGGTTCCTAATGCTTTCTTTCTTGCAGGTCCAAATTCAGGCAGTGGTCATTCCTCAGTAATAATGGCTATTGAAAATGGATGTCAGTACATTAAGCTGGTTTCAGCTAAAATTTTAGATGGCACTTATGATTCTATTTCAGTCAAACCAGAAAAGGATGATGAATGGTACACTACGACACAAGAACGTTTGAAAACACAAGTTTTTGGAACTACTTTTGGTGGATGCGTTAGTTGGTATAGAAATGAAAAGGGTACCCCTACTGCTTATCCATATTCTCAGATAACGTATTACATGAGGATGAATAATGTTAAATGGGGTGACTTGATCAAAGAGAAGTTGATAAATTATGAATGATCTTTAATACATAAATGGGTAGAATAGAAGTATTAATTGATTTTAGGAAGCTAACTAAGTGTTTATTCTTGATCCCTAGGAAAAATATAAGTATATTTTGTTACCTCTATCTCGCCTCCCTGGTATGACAAAAGATCAGATACTGAATTCTGTCATCGCTTAAAAATCATCTGATATTACTGTTAAATTCTTCAGTGGTGTCGGTAAGTGAAAAGGGCAAAAGAATTTTGCTCAAAGACTAAAGTTAAAAAATAAGTTGATTTTATTGAATTCTGAATGAATTGGTTTAACCAAAGAATTAATAGTGTTATAGAGGTGCTAAAGGATAAATTAAGTAAAAGCTGCTCTCTTTGTATATGAATCACCCAAGTGCCTTGACTTCGTTTTAAAATAAATATGCTCAATAAAGTTTATAGTGATTCTAAGTAGCTATATTTTTTCAACATAAAGTGAAAACACGGATTTAAGCATGCTAAATAGAATTTAAAATAGCTACAAAATCAAATCACAGAGGTATTTAAAAGTGAAGATATATAATCTTTAATCAATAACCTATCCCAAGCATCTTTACCCTTATTAAATTCAATGACGTGTTCTGTTCCATCAAATCTGGATGGAAAGTGAAAAATTGGACACATGGATGTGATTACTTCGTGTATAACTCAAATTCTAGTCTAACCGATGGAGTGTAATTTTATGAAAATTTGCTTTCGTGTTGATATAATTTATGGCCATTGTAATGATAAACTTTGGGGTTTTACGAATAGGCACAATTATACCGTTTGCGTATTATCTGATTTAAGCGAAAGATGAGGAGAATAAAAGGAGACTCAAAAACCGGACCATAAGATTTTACGAAAGTTTAATGCCTTTATTTACAATTGTTTAGATACCACTCTGAATATCGGTGTACGGGTCTTGGTTAATCTTCTTCTACGGTGTACGGGTCTTGGTTAATCTACGGTGTACGGGTCTTGGTTAATCTACGGT